>JAFVLL020009764.1:74834-103301 GCA_021397915.2 Tor tambroides | reverse complement strand
GACGACCAGCCTGACCTCTACATCTAGTGAAAGTGACACAGGTCAGGAGGCTGAGTTTTCCCTCTATGGTAGGCCATGTTACATTTATTATTCACCCTCCTTTCCCTCATCCTCTGTTGTTCTAGTATATCCCATGTTGTCAGCTGACTTTTTTTTTTTTTTTGGCAGATTAATCTCTAATTGGATGTTTTTGCTTATTACTAAACTAATTCACAGTCTTGTTCT
Source organism: Tor tambroides (assembly GCA_021397915.2). Classification (NCBI taxonomy): domain Eukaryota; kingdom Metazoa; phylum Chordata; class Actinopteri; order Cypriniformes; family Cyprinidae; genus Tor; species Tor tambroides. The sequence continues at coordinate 103,076 of JAFVLL020009764.1, read as the reverse complement.
CTGAATTCATCTCCTTGATTTATGTTTTGCAATGTGAAAGCTGACTGTTTTCATTGATTTTCTTCCACTCAGACTTCTTGGATAGCTGTCGGGCCAATACATTGCTTGCCGAGTTAGATGACGAAGAGGACTTGCCAGAGCCGGATGACGATGATGATGAGAATGAGGATGACAATCAGGAGGAACAAGAGTATGAGGAAGTTCTGGTACGGTCCAGGGTCAACCTTGGTTACCACGTTCATATTCATAGGGTAAAACCTGTTGTAGTTTCAATAATAGTACAGTGGAAATCCTTTATTTTTGGTTTTCTTCGTGTTCTCCTTTCTGGGTTACCTGAAATTTGGTGTTTTTTGTTTTTAATTTGGTGAATATTGTTGTATTTATTGGTTAGGAATGTATTTGATGTTCCTGTTTTTGTTTTGGGTTTTTTTGTTTGCTTGTTTACCAGCATGGTTCCTCTGTGTAGCATGTCTCTGGTTAGGTGAAATATGTGTTTCACATTTACAAGCAGTTGAGCATTATGTGTAAGAGAGCTTTATCACTTTGCTTTTTCAATGGTGGCCTGAAAGGAGGAAGAAGAGTATGAAACCAAAGGGGGTCGGCGCAGGACCTGGGACGACGACTTTGTGCTGAAACGGCAGTTTTCTGCTTTAGTACCTGCATTTGATCCTAGACCAGGCCGGACTAACGTCCAGCAAACTACTGACCTGGAAATCCCTCCACCAGGTACTGTTGATGCTGTAGCAAGGGGATCAATTCCTATCACTCTGTTGGCTGCAGTAATATTATTTTTAAAGTATTGTAGTATTTATCAGTATTTTTTTTAGATTTTCATTTCCAATTTAGTTTTAGTATGTTTTTTTTAATTTAGTAATTTTTGCATTTATTCATATTTTATTTCAGCTTTATTTAAATTAGTCAAAACTATTTTTAATAGTTTTAGTTAAGGGGATAGTTCAAAAGTTTTTGGTCCCCATTGACTTCCACAGTATTTTTTTTTTCCCATACTGTGGAAATCGATAGGGACCATCAACTGTTTGGTTAACCCACATTCTTTAAATTATTTTCTTTTGAGTTCAGAAGAAAAAAATAAACTCATAAGGATTTGGAATAACTTGAGAGTTAGTAAATGATGACAGTATTTTCATTTTTGGGTGAACTATCCTTTTAGCAATAGCACTGGCTGCGGAGTCAAGCATATCAATCCATTCTGATTTTTATATTGCAAAATTTATGTTTAATGTACTTACAGGTACACCTCGCTCAGAGGTGCAGGAAGAGGTGGAGTGCACGCCTTCACCCCGTCTGGCTCTCATCCTGAAAGTAGCAGGTCTAGGGACAACACGAGAAGTAGAACTACCTCTCAACAACTACAAGTCCACCATTTTCTATTATGTCCAGAAGCTTCTCCAGCTCTCATGCAATGGTGCTATTAAACCCGACAAGCTCAGACGCATCTGGGAACCTACGTATACGTGAGTCAGTCATTTCATTAGTTGTTTTTTTGGTTTTTTTGGATCAAACAGTTTCCATTTTTCTTTTCTCCTAGACATCTGTTAATAAACATTTTGTTTTGTTTTTTGTAGGATAATGTACAGGGAGTTGAAGGACTCTGACAAAGAAAAAGAGAGTGGAAAGATGGTAATGATACTTTTTTTAATATCTCTGCTCCACATCTCTCTACCTATCTTCTTTCATTCTCTTTCTTCGGCTCATTAAAATCTTGGCTGTTTTTTTTTTTGTTTGTTTTTTTTCTGTGGCTGTCCCCAATCTCTAAATGCTCCTTCTCAGTAAACTGTCTGTCAGCCGTCACTAACCTTAAAGCCAGGAGACTGTGAAATGACTCCCAGTGGTATCTATTGTTAAATGCACAGGCCTCTCTAGTGGATAAACCTACTGTAATGCATGTGTATTGCGTGAGACTTTACAATCAGGAAAGACCAACATTTGGTTCTTCCTGTTGTAGGGTTGCTGGTCTGTAGAGTCTGTCTCAGTTTGTTCAGTTTCTTCATGTCATTCCAGACAGACTGGATGATGATGAGATCAGATCTCTGTGTGGTGCACTGGCTGTATCAGACTCCTTGTGCAAACAAAAATCTCACTGGATTATTACAATTACTGGCAAAATGAATGTTTGTAAATGTAAACTGATATTTCCTACTGACAAACTACAGCAAAAGATATAAATAACTTAAATATAAAATAAAATGTCTATAAATATAAAATAACTGGCTTAACCATTTTTAGCTGGTGAAAATACTAGTGCCCTAAAACTTTTGTACAGTGCTGCATATATATAATTTTTCTTTTTTAGGAAGGATGCATTAAATATATCAAAAGTGACTTTTGCATTGGTACAAGAAAAATCCATTTCATATAAAAAAATCAAGTAGTACAACTGTTTTCAACATTGACTGTTGTCTTGAGCACCAAGTCAGCAATAAGAATGATTTCTGATGGATCATGTGACACTGAAGTAAACTGACCCCAAACTTTTGAACGGTGGTATAAATGTTTGCTAAGTGGCAAAAATTTTAAACGTGCTACCTGCTTATCTGTAATTATGTAACACACTGTCTTTGGTGTCATCCTGTATTGGAATAAGATATGAATGCTAAGAGTTCTGCTGTCCTCTCATCAGATGGTCACCATGGAAAACGCAGAGGAGTACGTAGAGCTCATATTTGACTTCTGCATGCACACAGGAATCCAGAAGCAAATGGAAGCCTTTAGAGGTATGACAGGATTGGCAGGCCTCAAATACTCTCATGCCTTGTGCTTTTAATATACTCAGGCTTCACAGTTAAAGCACATGTAACTTGGATATTCAAGAGATATAAATTTCAGATATCAGTTTATGATGAATGACATTCGTTACAACATTATTCTTATTAGTTACAAATATTTTGATAAATGTGAAACTGTAAAACAAATATACAGAACTTGAAATATATTTGATCTTTTGTTCTAATGGCAGTCTGTATGTGTTTTGCTACAGAGGGCTTTAACAGGGTGTTTCCTATGGAGAAGCTCAGCTCATTTAGTCATAAAGAGGTGCAGATGATCTTGTGTGGCAACCAGTCTCCATCCTGGACCGCTGAAGACATTGTTAACTACACAGAGCCTAAACTTGGCTACACACGGGACAGGTAGACACTACTGTCATTTCTTTTTATGATGCCATACTCTTGGGTAGGTCTGTGATTGATTTCTAGTGTTCTATTTCAATTTATCTAAGAGTCCTGGAGAAAAAAATATTGGTTTCCACAAAAATATTAAGCAGCACAACTGTTTTCAACATTGATGATAATAAGAAATGTTTCTTGAGCACCAAATCAGCATATTAGAATGATTTCTGAAGGATCATGTGACACTGAAGACTCGAGTAATAGCTGATGAAAATTCAGCTTTGCCATTACAGAAATAAATTACATTTAAAATAAGTTTTTAGTTGTAATATTTCACGTTTTTACTGTATCTTTTTTGACCAAATAGATGCAGCCTTAGTGAACATAACCTACAAAACCTTACCAACCCCAAACTTTTTAAATGCTGAACATGAAACCTTCATTCCAAAGATGTTTTACATGTGCCATAATTATTGTTTAATTGAAAATTATGGTACATGTAAACCTCTTTTAAATAAAGGTTTCATGTTCCGCTTTATAAAATAATGTAAAATATAATAAATAACTTAGTTGGCCACATTTCAGACAGTGTATATTATGCTTATGATTTATTTGTATTGCAGTCCTGGTTTCTTGCGCTTTGTGAGAGTGCTGTGTGGAATGTCATCGGATGAGCGGAAAGCCTTCCTCCAATTCACCACAGGCTGCTCGACCTTGCCCCCTGGTGGACTGGCCAACCTGCATCCACGTCTAACAATAGTCCGGAAGGTACGCAAGCATTGAATTTACTAAAATCCATGATGCAAAAACCCAGCCATTAAGATAACTTTAAGAAGAGCTAACACCGTCTCTCTTCATACCTGCTGTTGTCTTTCCCTCCTCTAGGTTGATGCAACAGATGCCAGCTATCCTTCAGTTAACACGTGTGTGCACTACTTGAAGTTGCCGGAATATTCCTCCGAAGAGATCATGAGAGAGCGCCTCCTCGCTGCCACTATGGAGAAGGGCTTCCACCTCAACTGAGCATGCTCTCCCTACATCATTGACCAACTCCCATACTGGTGAAGCCTGTTGTGTTTTGTTGCAGAAAATAAAGCTGTGCTCTGATGAAATCCTTTCTCCCCAAGCACCTCCCATGTACCCAAATAAACAGGAAAAACGGTCCTATCGCAGCTCCACTAGCTCCTGAAACCGATTAGGGTCTCCCCCTCTACTGACTGCTTCACAAGGCCTTTCCCAGGTCACTCTACCGCTTTAAGGGCTTGAGCCGCTGGCAGCCAGGGTAGTCTCTCCTCACCTACTGTGTTTACTGTCATTACTCCAGGTTCAGTGTAAATTCTGGCATAGATCATCTTTTTCAGACCCAGATATCACCATCTGCAGCATCAGACCCTGGACACAAGCACACCTGCTTCTGTAGAGCTAACTATAGAGTGTTTGGGCATTTCCTTAAAACAGGTTTTAAGTTTTACTAGTGCCTGCATTGTTGAAATATTAGGATTTTTTTTTTCTTTCATTGTTTTACTTAATCTGTCTGCATACAATCATGCACATACTTTTCATTTTTTCTTTTTTGCTTCCGTTACTGTGTGAGTATGTTTTCAACTGTTCATTGCCCTGCTAAAGGATCAAAGTCCCTGAGTGCATTTGTGTAATTTTACAATAAAGCTATAGATACAGAAACACTGGTTCTGTGTGCAAGGCACATTTAAAAAAGAAAAGACAAACAAAAAACAGCTGTGCTTTCCCTTGTATTTTCTTTGTATATTATAAACATTTATTTAACTCAAGTTGCAGTTTGAAGTAAACAAATATTTTCAAATGTGTATGCTCCAAAAATAATCATTAAAATGTTTGCAAAGTATCAACACTGTCTTGTTTGCTTTTTCCTGCTGCTGATGACCTGACACAAATTTTTCTGTTCCTGAATGCGATTCACATTTCGTTGTCTTTAGTTCTGGGGATTTTCTTGTAGTTCCTTTTTTAGGAGGAACTTTTAGACATCTTTGACAATGCATTGGGATTATTACAGGTCATGTCAAAATTACATTAAACAATTTTGTAGAAGAATAGAAGATGAACCGTAAGTTTAGACTAGAGAAAACCATTTATTTATATTTGTAACAGAATATTAATACGATCTCATTTGCATTGGATCAGCTTTCAGCCATCTTGTCCAGGGCCAGTAGTGGTGCCAGTATCCGGTTCTTATTTGTCTCCACAATGTGTCCATTCAGGATCATTTCATCAAGTATAATGTGTACTTTATCTAAATTGAACATGATCTGATTGTGCATTAAGGAATGAAACCCTCATAAATACACATGTATCACTGAAGACACTCATAACTAAGTTTGGTCAATAATACTTGGTGTAATTTCACTTATAAAAGGATACATCCAGCTCACTCTGTTAAGAAAAGAAAACGGATAATAAGTAAACATAAAACATTTAATTTTTTATCTTTTCTCAAAGTTGGTAATATTCATTTATCAATGTCAGTACTCACCACACGACTGAAATACTTGTCTAACACCTCTACGAAGTTGTGCACAAGTTCATAGATTGAGAGTTCATTCTGTGTGAAAGTCAGCAGCCAGAGACCATAAATCAGACTTTAAAAGCTACTGGAAAAAATACTGACTCCCAATGATTATGTCAGTCATTTTTAATTTTACCAATAATATAGCTAACCTCATTTTCAGTGATACCAACAACAATGAAGAGTGCTGCGTACTGTCGATAGACCAGTTTGTAATCCTTATACTCCACAAATGAACACTGAGGAGAAAAAATGCAAAAAAGACTTAAGACATCTTGAGTTCAACAGCAAATTTTAATTCTGAAGGGTCAAGTCTGAAGATTTAAAGGGCCAGTTTACCAAAGTAAAATAAAACAACCATAGACTGAAAGTCTACCAGGTGGGAGTTACTTGTATATGTAAATTATATGCGTTGGTACACAGATATGTTTCACATAGTAATGATTTGCATAACATAATATTGTGCACTGCAAACAATGGCTAGTGATACAAGTAGTGTGGTTAACCATTAATTTGGGAAACGTGACTGACCTCTTCCTTCATCCGGGCGAGGCATCCCCTGACCACGTCAGCTTCCAGAGTTGCTCTCTTCCCAAGCTCCACTTGTTCATAATACTTGGATAGGCGAGTCTGCCCCTGTTTGTTGACCATAAGTAGGAACTTGATCATAGTCATTCAGAACAGTGGCCACCACTAGAAAGAAATAAAAATCACGTAATTACGTCAGCAAACAACAGTAATTGTATTGTAAACTAATAAATAAAATTATTTTTGTTAATCATTTTCACCAAAACGCCACAGTTAACACAATTATGACAGAGCTGGTCATGTGACGCCAACATGGCAGCGTCCATTAGGGGGAGACCTGCTCCATGTAGTTTTTTTTCCATCATGTTAGTTTACATCATTTGAATATTTCTCAAAATGGCTATTTATTTATTTATTTATTTTTTAAAGAGTGAAATATTTTAAATGAGCAAAACCAAGTGCACCTTCTGAAAAGAAAAGGGAAAAAGCTCTGATATTTTTCCACTCTGCCTGCCCTACTGTATATATTGCTATTTTTTGCTATGCCACATTTTTATATGAAAAAAATAGAAATTACGTAGTAAATAAAATGACCACAGTTGTTATTTGTAAACTGATAAATTAGTTACATAGATTTCTTTATAACCAATAGTTTTCACCTAAATATCACAATTATTGTTCCAACTGTTCCAACCAATTATTAACGGTGGATTTTTTTTTTTTTTTTTTTTTTTTTACGTTAGTGTAGCCTACATCATCGGAATATTTTTATCAGAGCTGCTGTTAACTTTTGAAGGAAAAAGTATAAAATATTTGAAATTAGCAAAACAGAGTCGAAGCTATCTGATATTTTACTTACGTCCGCCCTGCTGTATATATGTACATCTATTTTCAAGGCCACATTTTTATATCGTCAGGTACAGAGCCTGTCACTGATCTGGTCATTGTACAGCGCCGTCCACGCATGCGCAGTGTCCCCGTCAGTCTGTATTCGGATGACTCGAGACAGCGCAGGGTTGGGTGAACGCGTCCCATCATGCAGCGCGCGCCAGTCCTCCCTCACTCACCCCCGCAGCAGGAGACTCACATCCAGGGATCGGACTAATGGCGGCCGGCAAATCCGTGCGCTGACACGAAATCCACAACAGCCGCTCAGGTGCCAGCCTGTTCGGCAGAGGCAGAGGCGACGTCCCATCGCTACACGAACGGTAAAGAAGGGAGGGCTTAGGGGAAACAATTGGCGACTTCTAGCAGGACTTTCCTATTTTTAAACATGGATGAACAGCCCGGCGGAGGAGGAGGTGGAGGAGGAATGGCCGCCCAGAGACAGCAACAGCAGCAGCAGCCCGCACCGCAGCAGGGCAACAGCAGCATTAATCCCCAGATCGCCAGCGCTGGAGGAGCGCCTATGGTTCAGCAACAGCAAGACGAGATGCCCAGGCCCCAACAGTACACTATCCCGGGGATTTTACACTACATCCAGCACGAATGGGCCCGTTTCGAGATGGAAAGGGCGCATTGGGAAGTGGAGAGGGCCGAACTCCAGGTACAGACCCGTGGATTTGCTGACACACTAGTTAGAAACCCCAAGTCGAGTCATTGATCGCCATCAGATCGGCTGCTTTAATTAAAGACTTAACGTTGATTTACGAAGCAATTTACTACAGATCTCGCGAGCTTCCTGTCCGCCACATTTATGCTAAACTTAAACTCTTCCATTATAATGAACGAATCTGTCTGCACTCTAAGTATGCGTGACATGACATTTAGTATGCTTATATTTTAATACAGCGATCTAGTACGTCGCGTCGCTCCCTCGCTCCTAGTGTGGATGGGTTTAGCTAAGCTAGGCTAACATGATATCGCTGTATTAGCGATGTTACGTGACACTCGGTACGATCGAGCCAGATTATCTTACCCGCGAGCACCGGAGCAGATCTAATAGTCGTTGTTGCGGATTTATCGTGTCACGAGAAGACATCGGTCAATGAAAGCCAGCAGACTTTGTCAACTATTCTCTTGTTCTGCCATTTTGTTTTGGTCAACATGGCGTCCGTATGGGTCGCTTCTTTTATTGATCCATCCTACTAGCGCTCACTTTCACACCCCGCTGTAATGTACAGTAGTTTTTATGACACACTATATCCGTTCTTTTAAAACAATAAAAAGTAAACGAAGCCGTTTCTTTCCGAGAGTTCACTGAACAGTCCTTACAAAAAGGAGATGTTAGGCGGAATGACAGCGACAGTCACCATTAACGTTCATTGTAAGGAAAAAGAGGCAGTGGAAGTGAATGGAGACTGAGACTGCGAGTTGCTAACGTTCAGACTGACATCATTTAACGTTATATTTCACATAAGAACGTTACACATGTTTGGAACAGCATGAGGGTGAGTAATTTATGACATAATGTTCAATTTTGGCTGAACTGTCCCTTCAAGAGTGCTGTGAGGAGATAGTCTTTCTAGTTTTGCTCCTCATCTGATTAGCATATTTCTGATGATTCATTCACGTTATTTAGCTGCATGTATCAGCAAATATACTTCACCATCATATTTATTTACTCACCCTGATGTCTTTCCAAACCTGAATGACTGACTTTGTGCAACACAAAAACAGATACACACAAATACCATTTGACCAGTTTTGTGTATGCAGGTTGTTTTGACAGCCGTACCTTTACCAACTGCAGTAACTTATTGTTAAAGGAATAGTTTACCCCAAAACGAAAATTGTCGCCCTCATGTCTTTCCAAAGTTGTATGAATGACATACTTTCTAATTTGGGACATATTGAAAAATATCTCCATATGACACACAGAAAGCTGCTTGGTTTAAAATGTAATTTTGTGTTAGCTGTTTTATACATCGCAACACTACTGACAATAGACAGTGGACGGTTTTGATGCAAATTTTGCTGAAATTTAACTTATTTTGACCACACCTGAAGTCATACAGGTTTGGAACGATGTGGGGGTCAGTAAATAATGACAGAAATGTCATTTTTGGGTGAACCTTTTTATGTGTTATTTTTGGCTAAACTATTACTTTAAGTGTGTTATGACAGCTGAATCTCCCTGCCACCCGTAGTAATGGGTGTAGCTGTCATATTTTTAAAGTCTGCTAGAGCTGAGAGTGGCAGTTTAGCTTTTGTGAATGAGGAAAAGCGCTGGAAGGCCTGGGGCAGGACGTTGCGTTATGTAAACAGTCAGTCTTCCCTTAGGAGGCCGAGAAGTTTTCACCACCCCTGTACAGACTTGTTCAGTGACATACTTTCAGGATGACTCCCAGCTCAAAGTTAATGGGCACTTGTCATTATTCAGAGGAAGTCAGCTTGTCCTCTCCCACACTCATACCAATCCAGGTTTTCTCAGAAAAAGGGTTGCTCTTGTTTATCTGCTTCACATTCCATGTTTCAGATGGTTACTTGCCACCTATTCATCAGACGAACATACCACGAACAAATTAACTCAAAGTTAAACCGTATCAAATCATGTTATTAAATATGAACACTTTGAATCTCCAACCTTGCGTGCAGATGTTTGAGTCCATTATCAGGTGCTCTTCCATGCATTTGGCATCTTGTGTATTTAGAGGAGACATAGCTAATGTTATCGTAATGGATAGTTGTTTAGTTCTGCTTTAGCAATGTCTGGCTCTAATTGTTGTGAATCTCTTCCTGTCAGTTTGCTGGGCCTCGTAAGCATAGCTGCTAGCAGAGATGTCCTTAGCAGTCACATCAGGAATGGGCCTGATTAGCGTTATCTGGGTTAGCTCAGGGTTTGTAGGTCATGGTATCACCATCTTCAGAGTCATGGCTCTCCAAACCATTAGAGATTGTCAAGTGCTGGTTTTATATTTGTCACATGTCTATAAATCTCTTCCATCATATCCTTCATATGTTCACATCTGAAAAGTTTTAACTGAAATCAGCATGATTGCTAAACAAATCACAGTCACACCTATTCAGTCACAGATATTCAACAGCATTTTTAGATTCTATTCAGCAGTTTAATAAAGCAGTGCTATTTTAGTAATATTTATATGCCATTATTGTATTTATTCATATTTTGAATTGCCTTTTATTTTATATTTTCAGTTTTCATTTTAGTTTTAGTGGTTTTATGTTTATTCAGTTTTTATTGTTTTTTTTAATTCTATTTAGCTTTATTTTTACTTCAGTTTTAGCTATAGTAAATTTAGTATTTCGGTTTAAACATTTTATTTCAGTTAGTTGGCAACACTTCTAATGTTTAAGTGTTTAAATAAAATTTTAATCATATATTTGTATTATATATTCATTAGAATGAACAACAAAGATGTCTAATAGTTGTACTTTCAGTTTTAGTTTACTATAACAACACTGGAATAAATAGGTAATTAATATCAGATATCTTCCATTTAGAACAAAAAGCCAATTAGTTTGTATATTTCTTCTTAAATAACAGATGTTGTCAAATATAGCCACTTTGCTTCCATTTTGTACCGCTCATGTACTTTGGTCTGAAATTTCTTGAATACAGACAAACCGCGTAATACTATCAGTCAGACGTCCCATAGCGTAACCCTAACCAGTCAGATGTGATGACCAAGAACTCTTGTATAATGGTGAATGTTTCAATTGGCGCATGATGCAGTGGCATCCAGTTTTAATGAGGCATTTTATAACAATATTACGCTTTCTTAAATAGCCTTTCACGCCCTTTACTTGTAACTGATATATAAAGATCGTGCTATTCGGTTGGGTTTGTATACACATTTTACTTCTATAAACATTGTACTATTACATTTCCAGTATATTTCCATTGTGCTATTATTAAACCCATGGGGTCCCCTCATTCAGCTGTTTTTCTCCCACAGCACAGAGTATTTTTAGTGTCTGTGTTCAGTTGGCACAGCTGAAATGCTGTTCTGCCGATCTTTAAATCTGGTAGGTGACAGAGATTTCCAGCAAGCATCAGAGAGTTGCTTGGGGCTGTGAGCAGCCAGCTGTTCCTGACCATATGTGTACTAGCCATCCTCACACTCTGCTGACACTAGCAATGCTGTTTTAAAACAACAGTGTTCTATAATATTACCTGCCAGCATTTTGCACTGCTGAGAATGAAACTGAATTACCAAAAAAACGTGTATATCTAGTCAAGGTAGTCCAGATGTAATACATTGCGTTCATGCTATTGATGCATGCTTGAAACTACTTGGTAAGGTGAATTTCTAATGGCTTAATGCTCTTATACAGCTCATTAATATTCAGATCTTAATGCATGTATCCCATTACAGAGGTGAACCAAGTAGTAATCTGATCGCTTCAAGCTGCATGTTTGTTTGTTGGAGAACTCTTGAGTGGTGATTTCAAACTTTAACAGAAGACTTAAGTCTATGACAACTAGACACGATGGGGATGTTTTAAGATCTGTTGTCTTTCAGAGAACTTATATATGATATGGGCCATACTGGAAGAATAGTGATTTTTTTTGAGGAAGCGCTTGCAGAGATGAAATGAATATCATCTACGTATTTACCTGGCGTGCTATGGGAAAGGATATTTAAAGGCGAAAATGTCCATTTGTTTTAATTAGTCCATCAGTATTTTGTGATTTTATTCGAATTTGGTTTATCAGGTTTCTCGACTGCAGAGTCAGCATCAACTCCCCCGGCCAGCTCTGTTGGACTGCCATGAAATGCCATGACTATTTGCAACTTAGGAAAATAGGAGTCCTTGATTAACAAAAAGAGGAAGCTAAACCAAAGAGGAGTGAAAACAGTGACCATTCAGTCAGTCCCTGATATTCAGCTTTAACCAGTATGACTAATGCTGCAGATTTCTTTGCTGTCACTTAGTACAATGATTATACTATAACTTGTATAACTTGCTAACTCACAGAATAGTTGAACAAGCTTTGTCAGAGGATTTTGAATTGGGCAATAAAGTGAATAACAGCAGTGTGAGCAAAGACTTCATTTTTATTTGTTGTACCAATGTGTTTGTATATTCCAGCTGCTTTCTTGAGATTTTGTGAAGATGATTACACTTTTTTTCGGCATAGTTTCAGGCCTGAGAGAATGTCTAATCAGTTTCTACTTTTTTTTTGATAGGTTAGCTACAGTACAGTTCAAAGGTTTGGGGTTAGTAACTAAGTGTTTTTTTTTTTGTTGTTTTTTTTTAAGAAATACTTTTATTCAGTAAGGACACATTAAACTGATCAAAAGTGACAGTGAAGACATTTATAATGTTGCGAAAGATTTCTATTCCAAGTAAATTCTGTTCTTTTGAACTTTCTACAAAAAATAATGAGCAGCACAACTTTAGCATATTCTGAAGGATCATGTGACATTAAATGTAGTAATGAAGATTCACAAAAATAAATTACATTTTAAAGTATATTATAATTGAGAAGAGTTGTTTTAAACTGTAATAGTTTCTTGGTATTAGAGGTCGACCGATTGATTTTTGGCATTTTTTAATTAATCGGCATCGGCCGATTGTGCTGCAAATTAGGCCGATTAATATACAGGCGCGTCTGCAAGCAACAGGTGACGCTGCCTCGTGCGGCAAGCAGATTGCCATTCCACTGGCACAACGGATAACCCTGTGATGTCCCCCTCTGCCTGCTAACTTTTTGAAGAGAGAACTACCTGGTAGGGCTGTGCGATTAATCGAAAGCGAATCGCAATTGCGATTTGAGACGTTGCGATCTGCTAATCGCAAAGTCTGCGATGTGGACGCGATATTACTCTGTTCCAGAGGATATGCATGACTGCCAGCCTTGAGTGACAGTCTTACTAACCAATAGAGTGAGCGCACCTCCGTTCTCCCCGATCAGCACTGCTCTAGCCAACTGCGTAAACACCCACCATTTAAAAAGGGTCAGATCGAAAGTTAGGCAAATTAAAACTAAAGAAAAACGTATGTAACTTCAGCCTCGAAATGACAGAAAACGAACAAAAAAGGTAATTTGCAAGAGCTGCGTCACAACGCATATCAAGAGCTCGGTTCTGCTTTCAGTACTGGAGAATAAAAGATACATTTTTAGATGTTTTTATTAGTAGGCTACATGAACATTATCTTACACATTTTATCTCCCCAACAGATTAATTTGAAATAAGTTTATACTGCATGTTCACTAATTCAGAAGACCACGCACCGCTCTGCCCCAAGCTGCACGTCTCCCGCGTCTCACGGACGAGCCGCACACACGCAGCCTGTCTCGTAATGCTCTTTTATACTCACGGTCTCGCGCCCTGAAACATTTGGTTTCAGTTTCGTTTTAGCCTAAATGAATTCGTTTTGGCTTGTCGTTTATAGCTAGCTTCTTATTTTTAATTTTTGTTCTTTTCTAAATACTGTTAATTGAAAGAATTTGTTGTGGAGTGAGGGGAACTAAAATAGCCTATCTATGTTTACAGTGTTTATTATAATGTTTGTAAACATTTTGCGTCGCATTAGGCCTATTTCTGAATGAAATAATAAAATGTGACTTATATGCGACTTCTCTCTCTCTCTCTCTCTCTCTCTAAAAACCGCAATTTTTTATACGCATAGCATATTTTAACCATGCAGCAAACCTTTTTAAATATTTTGATAAATTACTGAAAAAAAAAGACGTTTTAAACTGTTTAACTGATTGTATTAATCGGTCAAGGGGAAAAAAAAAAAAGAAAAAGAAAATCAGCCAAAAAATCGGCATCATATATCGGCCATCGGCTGCCCTGATTTCTAAATATCGGCATCGGCCAGAGAAAAATCCATATCAGTCTTATTGTTTTTACTGTATTTACTGTATGCTTAAATAAATGCAGCCTTGATGAGAATAAAAGAGACTTTTTTGAAAAACATCTTACCAACCCCAAACTTTTGAACAGTAGTTGTATAGACAGACATTGGTTTTGGATGATGCATAGAATGAAAGATGTTGAAAAAAAGATATTTTCATGGTATATAGGTTGTTTAAATCAGGCTGCACGTGAGTCTGAAGTGTGTTAACTTCAAATAACGGAATTGCGCCAATTTGAATTGTTTTAAAGTAGGTTCCTAACTGTTCCCACGTCTGCCATTGGTTGGACAAACCAAGCGATGCTCAAATAAATCCATTTTTTCATAGCGCTACAGAGTTTGTGCTTTTTTGGGAAATCAACCTGAACTTTTGACAGTCAACTTACTATTTAGTGGCCTTTTAAAAGACGTCTTTTCTCCATTAAATTTTTGCCTTCTCCATTAAAGATGACAGGTTAGTTGACAGTTAGTAGAATTGTCATTAGCCTGTAATATTCTCTGCTGTTAACTCTTTAATCTGACAACCGTACGGTGGAATGTGTCATGCGTCGGTGAGGGCTATTCTTGCCCCATGCGCTGCTGCTTGCTCCTTTGTAAGGCTCTAGTTTTGGCCAGTGATCTCACTATGTTTCCCCCGGGCTGCCTGTGAGGCGTCAATGAAGTGACCTCACACATTGATTCCAGCGTCGTGAACATGGGGGTGGATTGTGAAAGCACACTTCTGCCAGACACTTGGACAGCTCTTTTCAAGAACTTTATCACCTCATACTCTTTGCAGTGACAATCAGTAATGCCATAGTTATTGATGTATTTACCGATGTATTTTGGTCTGTGTGCGAGTCTGTAGTTCAGAGATGCATTTTTGTATAATCAGATCACGAGGGCTGACTGTTATGGGGTCGTACACATGGTGTGCTTTTGTGTAGTGCAGGGCAGGCTTCGGTGTGTCAGTCTCGTTCCAAAATGTCCGTAGTCTGAAGACAAGTACGGACAGCTGTCTTGTGTGAAATCTCTGTCCAAGAGCTTAATGGCTTCCAGCACCAGGCCCAGCCTGTGTTCTCTCACTGGCCTTTTCTGAATTTTCTTAGGATATTATAATGTTAAGAATTTTCACAGAAATTATTTGTGGAAATTAACGTTTAATTATGCTCCTAACCTGTATGTAAATTCCATAACGAGGAATGCTTATACTGTCAGAGCAATTCAAGTTATTTTCATTTTATGGCCTACAGCCGATAAATGTCTCATTAAAAATATATACCCCCGGTTTCACAGACAAGGCTTAAGCCTAGTCCTAGACTAAAATCTAAGTCTGAGCTGTTTCAACTGAAAGAAATTTGCACTGACTGATCTTAAAATATATCAGTGCCTTTGTTTTGTCTTAAGATGCACATCAGTAATGTTTTTTTCTAAGCATGTTTATAAAAATTGCTTAAATGTCCTAATTGAACTATGATTTAATCCTGGCTATGTCTAAGCCCTGTCTGTGAAAGCAGCCCATAATATTTTTATACTAAAATCAATTATTTTAAGTGTACTAAGATTTTAGTGTAATTAGGCATCACCAAAATATACAGTATTAAAAAATATGTTCTTTTGGGGATTTACCTAAATATTACATTCACGAGTATTATGATATTATTAGTGTTTTTAGAGATTAGTTTGAAGTAATGATGGTACAGGTAATCCAAATAGAGTAAAAGAGTATG
The DNA here is from genome assembly GCA_021397915.2 of Tor tambroides. NCBI lineage: Eukaryota > Metazoa > Chordata > Actinopteri > Cypriniformes > Cyprinidae > Tor > Tor tambroides. The sequence continues at coordinate 87,396 of JAFVLL020009764.1, read as the reverse complement.
CACAGTTAATGTCACCATTAGAACAAAATTGACTTTGTATTTTTTTAATGGAATATTGTATCATTTATCTATCGTTATTTAAAAAAATGTTCCATCATAATCTTTAATCAAAAATTAGGGCTGCACAATTAATCGAATTTCTAATCGCGATTACGATTATGGATGCCACGATTACAAAAATAAACAAACAATTAAAAATGCCCACTTGCATTATTCTGGGTGCTTAAAGGGGTCCTATTATGCTTTTTCACTTTTTGAATCTTAGTCAGTGTGTAGTGTGTATGTTTGGGCATAAAACGATCTACAAAGTTACAAATCTCAAAGTCCACTCCAAAGGGAGATATTGCGTTTTTAAAAAATCCCTTTTCAAGAACTACAGCGAACGGCTCATTTGGACTACAAAGTTGTTTTCCTCAATTTATGACATCACAAATTGTAAATCCCGCCTACGGAAATTTGAATGGTTGGCAGGTGGGGAGAAGGCTTGGTTGAGCTCTGCACGTTTCAAAATCAAAACCAAGTGCGGGTGTTTTCATATCACTGTATTTCTGGTGGAAACCAACTGTTTTCAGAAAATGTTGGATGTCATTTTCATTTCATCTTGCATGTAATGTCTGATAAAGCAGCGTTTGTGAGCGGAGCTCTGTTTTGTGTACAGAGTTACCGGGGAAACCTCGCTCTCTCCCGCTCCAACAGCGCCTCCCGCTGGCAGAGAATTTGCGGCCACAAATAGTGTAAATCTGTGGGACTATGGTATAAATAAATTCAACTGTATAACAGTTTCACTGCAATTCATGTTATAATGTTATAATTAAAGAACAATAAACATAATACATATTACCGTTGCACTTATCTGTACATAGTCAATGCAGTTATTTTTAAGCTGTTGTTGACATCCCATCTAAAACGTGATTTAGCCAAAAAACAACATTAACAACAACAACAATAAAATTACCACTTTAATATGTCTTGCAATATCCGTGCGTGCAAAGGTTCTGCGCGATCCTCTTGTTCATATTCTCGAGGTATGGCAACATTGACAAACTTGCTGTTCTGGCAAGGGGCGGGGCAATACTGAAACACCGTCTAAGCTGTTCGCCAATCACAACTCACTGGAACAGCTAACCAATCACAACGCATTTAGTTTTTCGGAAGGCGGGCCTTCATCAAACCCAGAAGTAATCGAGTCGTTTGTGTCAGGCTGGGGAGAGAGGTATTGTAATATGTAAATTATATGAAAAATAATGCGATTTTCGAACCATGAGAGCTCGATGTTCTAGTACACCATGCATGAGAGAATGTTCTAGTACACCCCCAAAACAAAATCAAGACTTTGTAAAAGAGCATAATAGGACCCCTTTAAGAGGTGTTTGCAGCGCGGGGTTTACCAAACTCAAACACACTGGATAAAAGACATTTTGTCTAACTGATAGTCGTTGTCACTCTGTTGTGCATGATAGATATGTTAAACGTCAAACGTGTCAAAAGCGGGACTCGTTTGAACTGCGCGCCACACTGACCTTTTATCCACTCACCTCAAAAGAAAACAGCGCAGCACGAGCTTAGAGCGTATGAGTTTATTACAGTGACCAGTAGCGATCACGCACTATAAACAACGCTGTGAAATCCAGTAAGGAGCACTCGAGTTCAGTGCAGAGTTCTCCAGTACAAATCACGTCTCTTTAATTTAAACTAGTTTAAAGCCAAATAAATCGGAGCAGTTATTCTCATCAACACTGATGCAGAAACAGTGCAACAACGAACCAGTTAAAAGACATTTCAATCCACAATTCACCCACATTTACCATAGTTTTACTGTAGTAACAGTAACAATGGTACGGTGGCAGAAAAGTAGGATATTCATAGAGTATTATTATATTATTAATATACTAAATATGTTAAAGGAGTAATGGAATATAATTACATTATTTTATTAATGATTCTATCAGTTGATGTGTATTTGTAATTGACTGAATGTCTTTAGGCTACTGTTTTTCAATGCAAACACCATAGAAACCATATAGTTAGGCTACTTTTTTACCATGGTAATGAGGTGCTGTACTTTTGGTTATGTATAAAAGATGAGGCTGTTACAGTTTTCACAATGGTACTGTCAAATGTACATCTGCATCCCAACTTAAGCTCCTGTTCTAATGTGCATTTCTAAGAGATAAAACTTGTCATATTACATGTTCAGTGCTACCAAATCAGGTGCTGGTGCCATGGAGCCCCGATAATATAAATTGTACTGTAAAATGTTACTGTAATTTGAAATTTCATCCGTTTAATTGTAAATGAAATATAGCTTTTAGTTTTAGTATAACATTATTATGCCATGCATAATTTTACCTTTTTTTTGTTTAAAGAAGAAACCAAACCAATGTATAGTTGACATTTGAGGCTAAATGCTATAGAAAAGCAATAAAAGTTCAGAAAGAGTGTTTTCAGCCTTTTTTAATATATATATATTTTATATAAAAATATGGCATGCAGCTTCAAACAATGGCATAAATCTGTTCAAAATAATCGTTATTAATAATCGCAGTTACAATCTCAAGGGAATAATCGACAATTATGATTTTTGTCATAATCGTGCAGCCCTATCAAAATATTAAAACATTTTTCTCGCTTGAGAAGCCATTTTACCCGTATATACATCATAATAGAGAAAATATGATTGCAATTTACATTTCCGTTTCATGCGGACTACATTTTTCAGTATCGACCAATGCCGGAAAATCTCCACATCAAAAATATGGAATGATATACACTTGCAGTCAAAAGTTTTTGAACAGTAAGATTTTTTTTTTGTTTTTTTAAAGAAGTCTCTTCTGCTCACCAAGCCTGCATTTATTTGATCCAAAGTACAGCAAAACAGTAAACTTTTGAAATATTTTTAAAATAAATTAAATATTTTGAATATATTTTAAAATGTAATTTATTCCTGTGATCAAAGCTAAATTTTAGGCATCATTACATCAATCTTCAGTGTCACATGATCCTTCAGAAATCATTCTAATATGCTGATTTGCGAAGAAATATTTCATATTATTATTATTATTATCATCAATATATAAAACAGTTGAGTCAATTTTTTTTTTCAGAATTCTTTGATGAATAGAAAGATCCAAAGGTCAGCATTTATCTGAATTAAAAAGCTTTTATACACTATACCATTCAAAAGTTCAAAGTCAGTATATTTGTTTTCTTCTTTTTTGGGAAACAAGTTATAGAAATTAAATCTTTTATTTAGCAAGGATGCTTTAAATTGATCAAAAGTGATGATAAAGACATTTTATAATGTTACAAAAGATTTCTATTTCAGATAAATGCTGTTCTTCTGAACTTTCTATTCATCAAAGAAAGCTGAAAAAATTCTACTCAGCTGTTTTCAACATGATAATAATAATAAATGTTTTTGAGCAGCAAATCAGAATATTAGAATGATTTCTGAAGGATGATGTGACTGGAGTAATGATGCTAAAAATTCAGCTTTGAAATCACAGGAATAAATTAGATTTTAAAATAGAAACAGTTATTTTAAAAAGTAAAAATATTTCAAAATTGTACTGTTTTTGCTATATTTTGGATCAAATAAATGTAGGCTTGGTGAGCAGAAGAGACTTCTTTAAAAACATCAAAACTTTTACTGTTCAAAAACTTTTTACTGGTCGTGTATCTTGTGATATATACCCATCTGTCACAGTAATATAATGTCTTTTAATTATTGTCATTGAATTTGTTAGGCTTTTCTCAGCAAATATTGATAAGCAGTTGTGCTTTAATCTGCCTGTCATTAAAATTCAGTTACATTTTAAATGCCCTAGTTGTTGTATATGTTACTATATTTGTTGTCGTCCCTTCACTAGGGGGCCTTTTTCTGTTTACATAGTATTACGCAGTGCTTCTCAGCTATACTGCTTGTCAGATATTTGAGTTTGACAGTTAAATATTTTAGTACATGTGAAGTTAGTGTTGACTCAATCAGTGAACTGGCCTCTCACTGTCCTTCTTGCTCTACTGTTTTTGACTGAAATGCCCCTAAAACTTGTCATTTTTTAGGTGAAATTTCTAACTTCACTTTCACTTAAGTCTTATTAAACACTTCGTTTCTATCTGTCATCATGCGGTTTTGGAAAATATTGTATCATCAACAAGCCCACCTCACCTTCCCTGTTTCTACAAAACCACACAGGATGTTCTCCTCTAGTTTACCTGCCAAACAAATAAAGTTGTCATGAGAGCCTACAAGAGCTCTTTTTCTCCAGGAAGGTTGAGGGTTTGGTTTGTCTATAAATACCCCCTCCCCTTGCCTCCTCTCATTCGCTTCCTGGCCTTTAAGAGGGGTCAAGTTGCACAGCTGCTCTCATTTGCTAATGTTAACCTGCTCTGTAGAGCTCTGTTCCTCCGGGCCATCGCCTGCCAGTGGCCTTGTGTTTGTTCCTCTTTAGAAAATAAGAGATCTGTGTTTTTTTTTTGTGGTCCAGAGATTTTCCAGGGCATCTAATAACCAATTAAAACTGGGTTCTGGCTTTCATTCATTCTGATTTGACAATCGATTCGACTGATTCATTAAAAAGAACTGCACCAATGAAATGATTCATTTATAAATGCTTATTGCGCTGTGTTCCCTTTTGTGTGATGTCAGCAATTGCTATTTATTGTCAATATATTATTTTGGTGCCAAGTCTTTCTCATAACATGCAATTCACAAGTTGACAACTCAGCTAAAATATATAAACACTAGTTTAACCTTTGTGTCACCTGTCCTCATGACCTCCTATTTTGTCTTGCAGGCCCGAATAGCGTTCCTCCAAGGAGAAAGGAAGGGTCAAGAAAATTTAAAGAATGATCTTGTTAGAAGAATAAAAATGTTAGAATATGCATTAAAGCAAGAAAGGTTTGTAGTGTTTTTTTTTTTTCTAACATTGCATATTTTGTATGTGTGTGTGTGTATGAATTTTTAAAAAAGATTTTCTTTTCTATTACCAGAGCAAAATACCATAAATTAAAATATGGGACAGAACTAAATCAAGGTGAAGTGAAAATGCCTAGCTTTGAATCAGGTAAGTTTGATCTTTTGAAAATGTGTCCATACGCTACCATTCAAAAGTTTGAGGATGGCATAAATTTTATATTTTTAAGGCTGGATTTATTTGATCAGAAATACAGTAAAAACAGTAATATTGTGAAATATAATTATAATAATATTATTAATAATTATTATTATTAATTAATAATAATATTTTAAAATGTAATTTATTATTATGATGGCAAAGCTGAATTTACTCCAGCCATTACTCCAGTCTTCAGTGTCACATGGTCCTTCAGAAATCATTCTAAAATGCTGATTTGCTGCTCAAGAAACATGTCTTATTATCAATGTTGGAAACAGTTGCACAATTACCGACCCCAAACTTTTGAACGGTAGTTTGTTTGTATGTGTACAGACATACGTTTTGTTCTGCATGTGGTTTTATTGTTTCTTTTGTTTCTTAAACAAGATACCAAAGATACAGAGGTCTCGGCTATACCTCAGAACAGCCAGTTAACGTGGAAACAGGGCAGGCAACTCCTCAGACAGTAAGTTAGTCTTGAATCATTACGCTTCTCTGAATGATGCTTCCTTTCTGTGGAAGTTCATGGGCACCTGCGTCGTCACATTATGGCTATTTATGCGACCTGATTGTCTGAGCTCTGTTCTGACTGTCTTTATACATCTCTGTCCTTGAAGATATCTTCAGGAAGTAGGTTATACGGACACAATACTGGACGTCCGGTCGCAGAGAGTGCGGTCGTTACTCGGGCTGTCCGGCTCAGAGCAGAACGGTTCTGTGGAAACCAAGAACCTGGAGCAAATTCTCAATGGAGGAGAGTCTCCAGCCAAAAGAAAGGGACAAGACATGAAAAGGTACAGATTTCCTTGGATTTTTGGGGGGGCTGATTCAAGTGGTAGATTAAAATAATAAGTTAATAAGATTTTTAATGTTAGCTGTTTTGAAACATTGCTCATGATGCCTTTGGTTTAACAGGAATCCAGAGGTTCTGGAGACATTTAATTTTTTAGAAAATGCTGACGATAGTGATGAAGAGGAAGATGATGAGGGTGACATAATGGAGGATGTGCCTGACAGGAGCGATAAACGTAGAATAAAAAAACATAAAATTAAGGTGCGTAACAATTTTAGTAGTAATTGGCATTATTGTTCTCAGTATATGATGTTTATGTAATATAGCCTTTGACTTTTCCAGGTCGGAAATGAAGGTTTGGCTTCAGACTTACCAGACGACCCTGACACAGAGGAGGCACTGAAAGAGTTTGACTTTTTGGTAAATGCGGAGGATGGCGAAGGTGCCGGAGAGGCTCGGAGTTCAGGAGACGGCACAGAGTGGGGTAAAATAGTGCTTGCCAAACTCAAATAGACAAAATGAATTTTAGAATCATTAATCATCATGGATTTTTATGGATGCTTAACTCTACTATAGGATAAAAAGTTTTAGTCCCTCAGTTCTAAAAGTTCAAATATTTTTTTCCTGAAATATTGTCTGATTTTTTTTTTTTTTTTTTAAGTTGCAATTACCTTTTTAATTTTTTATCCTGTGGCGTAAACAAGCTTCTACAGATTATAGATCTGTAATGAAGTAGGGCACATCTTAAAGGCGTGTTTGATGATTGAGCAATGACTGCAGGTCTATTATCATGTAGGGTTAAAATAAGGCCTGCAATTAAAGGACTACTTCACCCAAACTAGAACATTTTGTTTTCATTTACTCACCCTCATGTTGTTTCAGCTCTGTTTTCTTTCTCCCATGAAACACAAAGAATGGAGATTTATAATAAATTTAAAAAGTACATTAAAAAGCACTGATAGGACATAAAAAGTGCTGTATTTGTAATAGTCTGTGCTATATTAGAAGTTAATAGCTTTTTTTTAATTCACTTATAATTTTCCTCTCTGTTGTCACATACACTGTGGTTCAGAAGTTGGGGGTCTGGACATTTTTTTTATGTTTTTGAAAGAAGTCTCTTGTGCTCATTAAGGCTGAATTTATTTGAGGAAAACAGTAAAACAATTATTGTGTAATATATTGTTTAATTTAAAAATGAGAACTTTCAGCAACCATTCCTCCAGTCTTCAGTGTCACACGATCCTTCAGAAATAATTTCCTATTATTATTAATGTTGAAAACAGTTGTGCTGGTCAATGTGTTATAATATTTTTTAAGGTTTCTTTGATAGAAAAGGTCAAAATGAAAAACTTAATAGAAAGAGCATTTATTTGAAATAGAAATCCTTACTGTCACACTTGATCAATTTAATGTGTCCTTGATGGGAAAAAAATCTTACAGACCCCAAACTTTTTAACTGTAGTGTGTCTAGATGTGCATCAACATAATGACTTAAGCCTGTTGCTTACACAAAGCTGTCATATAGGTCCAGAATACTAGGAATGTAAGTGGTACTTTATTAAAAATCACTATCTACTGTCAGTCTATGGAAGCGAGATGCTTGGCCATTCTTTTAAGCTTTAATTTTGATTTACACACGCAGCACAAAATTCAAAAAAGTATTTCTTTAAGTGAACTGTTCTTTTAACGTGTGCATGCGTGTCCTTCATATGTGCTTTGTGTCACACGCTGGCCCTGCGGTAGAATCTTAATTAGGCCAGTTGCTGCATCAGCATTCCTGACAGCTTCCAGCACAGGAGATTCTCTTACTGCTCCGACCAGAGCCAGCTGGGTCAAACACATCAGCCCATTACATCCATCCCACACCCTCACTTCTGCTTTCTTTATCTCTCACTCTTTTGGCTTACTCTCTTCTTTCTGTTCTGACCCACTTCTAAACTAAGGATTATGTAAATGTCACCATAAATAGGACATGTATTTTTGGTAAAGAGGCATAAGTATGTGTGAAGTGTGTGTCACCCTTAAATCAAGACATTTGTTAACCATAAACACTCTGTATATTTTCTTATCACTGTATCTGTTAGGGTTGCACAGTGTATGGTTCTAGGAAACGGTACCAAAATATTTTTTATAGATGAGATAAAAACATAATAATATATAATTTTAATATATAATATAAAAAAATAATTGTTGAAGCACTACAAGTTGTATTTAATGAAAAATGTATTGAAAAGAATTAATATTTCTAACAAATACAATACACTGGAAAAAAAAAAAGATTAATCTTTTTTTTTTTTCTGTATTGCAAAAATTAATAATAATAATAAAACCTGGTTATTCTACCTCAGTTATTGAACCAAAATTGAGTGTTCACTTACTCCATAAACTTTATGGTTATGTCGAATAGCCTACTTTTTGGGATACCCCACAGAGCTACCAGAAGCTGGTGTCATATTAAAGCCAAAATTTTTCTATTGATCCAACTCATATTATTGCTTTAGATGTATGTTCTGTATTACACCCTCAAAAAACTGTTCCACTGCTGATGTATGTGTTTGTTAAACAGTCTTTTGCTTAAGCCCTGTTTTTCACTCCAAGGTGTGGCACCTTGTTTACTGGGCCCTTCTCTTCTCTTCTCTTTCCTATTCTTAGCCGAGCCTCTGCCATTCACGCCTGGTGGGGGCAAATCCTTTATCATGGGCTCTGATGACATGTTGGAAAGTGTGCTGGGCCTGGGAGACCTCGCAGATCTGACTGTGTCCAATGACGAGGCTGAATACAGCTATGATGTAAGTACCCCGGCTTGACAAAGACTGCTCTTCTGTTTTAATAATACTCTATGCTGGCATTAATAAATAATAGCCTCTACTTTAAAAAATGGTCTGTTCCCTGCTCAATTTTTAAATGCAGTCTGTATTGTGTTAACCATCAGTTAACAGTCATAAAAACAGCCGGTCCTGTTTACTCAGATGTCATGTACTATATTAGTTTCATTCTGTATAAAGGTTACAGAGGACCTCAGTTGTCCAAGCCGGTGTGGTTTGCTGTGCGCTCAAATAGGACAACTATCCTAATGCCTCACAGTCAGTCGACCTGCAATTTCCAGGTTTCATTTCACAGTTGTTAAAATGCCTCTACAACGGCCCCTCCCCCCATCCTCTATTTTTAGCTGCCAGCCAATAAGGACGCGTTCAGGAAGACATGGAATCCCAAATATACCCTGCGAAGCCACTTTGATGGAGTGCGGGCCCTAGCCTTCCATCCTGTGGAACCGGTGTTGGTCACAGTCTCGGAAGACCACACCCTCAAACTGTGGAACCTCCAGAAGACCGTTCCGGCCAAAAAGTAAGGGCTCGCTGTGGCTTTCCAGTGAAAGGGATGTCTTGAGATTGGTTTTGATCGTTAAAATGATGTCTCATGAAGCACATTGATTTGATCATGCAACATTAATGTTCCAAACAAACCGGTAAACAAAGTTTCATCTTGCTTTGCAGAAGTGCCTCTTTTGATGTGGAGCCCATATACACGTTTAGAGGGCATATGTGAGTATTGATTTCATGATACTGACTTTTTATGCTTTTTGTTTTGTTTAGTTTTAAAACATAGCCTCCAAGATTTACAAATAGCCATTGGGAAGCAGATTAGTAATTTCTTTACAAGAGCAACAAAAATGGATGCCAAGGTTGTCGTTCCAGTTTTTCCTAAATGTGTTGAGAGCCTTATGCATTCAGAAAGGTAGTATTCTCCTGGCCTCTGCTTGGCCCATCCATGAGTTGGTTACATGTCATCCATAACTCCAGAGTATGTTCCCACAACACACCAGCCAAAATGTGCTTGGTGATGTGAGCTATTTAAAGATGTATACACTGTTTTTGTAATTTGCCCTTATTCATCACAGTGCTCTAATACTCTATACTGACACCTACTGGTCTGGATGCTTTCAGTTTATTAATTTATGAGATTTCTTGCCAGAGCTTACTTTTGCTGTGTCATACTACACATATCTGTAAAAAAACATTTGTGTATTTAGTCCCAGTCATTATTCATGTATTGTTGGTGGAAAGCAGTTGGATGCTCTGGAAAGAGTCTAGCTGTTGAATGAGTGTTTTATGTCCCAGCATATGTACTCATTATTGTGGTTAGTAATAATGTAGCTGGTCAATTGCATGACAGGGATGGTCATGTGATGCCAACCTGATGTTGTCCATAAGGGGGCGACCTGCTCATTGTAGAACAGTGATTCTGAATCATTTTGACTCCACCATTGTCCACAACAATATTTAGCCCTCATGACTTTTCCGGTTTTTACTAGATAAGGATTTAAAAAATGATTTATTTATTTTACCATGGTTTTATTTTGCAATTTCTACTCAAATTATTTGCTTGGCATAACAAAAAGTATATTCATTATAAAAATTTTAAAGATATAGATTTTTCAGGATTGTGAGAATTGTGGGTCTTCAGAGACAGAAAAACATTTGTTGAGGAGGTGAATTAAAATAAGAAATATCTTGATTTTTAGTTGTTTTAGCTTATTTTAATACTTGTTTTATTTTAAATAATTTCAAGTCATCTTAAGGCCCCCTAGGAAGCTTGCCCCAGCCCCCTGATTGAAAACAGCTTTCAAAGATTAAATAACTTTTTCTAGATGACTCAGATATCTCATGTCAGTGTACATTATTTTGTTCAAAAGTGCTTATTATTTCTTTAGGGTTAAACTTTTTTAATTGGCAAAAATGACTGAGTGCACCTTTAAACCTATGTCATAAAGCTCTTGACAAGCTTCTCTTCAGTCTTTGCTGTTGTTTGGAACTGGATAGTGAGTGTTTACACTCTGAGATCTCGGTCGTGTCCTGTGAGCATGTGTGGTCTACAGTTTCACTGTTGTTGCTCTAGGATGCTTCTATATCACACATATAGCTGATCAGGGCAAGAATATAAATTTTCTGCTGGCACTGTTTGACTAATAGATTGTATGACTGTGTATTTCAATTAATCCACCTATGTGGCCCCCAGAAAGTGTTTGGACACTTTAGAAACATTTAAGTGTTTGAGTATCATTGCTTGAGACACATAATATAGCTTTTACTCATTTTACATAAACTACCAGAAAAAAATGGTGCTTGATTTGATATTTTCTTTTCTAATGCTTATAAAATATTGCTTGTCCCTAAGCACTTTTTAGGGCCCCTGAATCAACAATAATGTAATCTGCTGAATCAGACAGTAATATTTTTTTCTCACAAATCCTCTTAACCTGTTTGTTCTGTTGCTGCAGTGGGCCTGTGCTCTCATTGGCTGTGACCTCGAGTGGCGAGCAGTGTTTTAGTGGTGGAATCGATTCAACAATACAGTGGTGGAACATCCCCAGCTCTAATGTAGACCCTTACGACACATATGGTGAGAATATAAAATCTGTCACATCTTGTCATTTTGATAGAACTTAAAAACAAGCAAGAATTTAAAAGGAGGAGCCCTGCCTTATCACTAGTATTTTCTCTATGTGTGTCCTCTGTTTCACTCAGATCCCAGCGTGTTGGCTGGTACGTTGTTGGGTCACAGTGACGCAGTGTGGGGATTGGCTTACAGTGGAATCAAAAACCGGCTGCTCTCCTGTTCAGCTGATGGGACGATCAAGCTGTGGAACCCTCAGGAGAAGTCGCCCTGTCTCAGCACATTTAACTCAGATAGAGGTGAGCGTAATGTATCTTGTTTGCACTGTTCTGTAATCAATGACATGTTGGCAAACTAATTTCTTCATTTCCTGTCTTTCAGATCATGGTGTTCCCACATCAATTGATTTCAATGGGTGTGATCCAGCTCATATGGTGGCGTCCTACAACACGGGAGATGTTGTCATTTATGATCTAGAGACCTCACAGCCCGTCGTGGTATTCTCCGCACAGGGAGAGAGCGGTACGTCCTTCACATTTGCTCTAAAAAAGACAAAGTACACTTGTGGAAGTGTGATATAATATTTATATATACTTCAGTAATGTAATTACAGGAGCGTAAGAATTGGATTTGTCACGTTTATTTCTTCTGCTTTGTTGCAGCTATTCCTTTTGGGAATCACATTAATAAAGTAGTCACCCACCCCACCCTGCCAATCACAGTCACCGCTCACGAGGATAGACACATCAAATTCTTTGATAATAAATCAGGTGAGTTTTTTTTATTGTATCATTCTAAAATATACATACACTACTGTTCACAAAATGTCTCTTATGTTCACCAAAGCTGCATTTATTTGTTTAACACTACATTAAAACAATAAAAATATCATGCAACAAAAATAATATTGTGAAATATTATTGCAATTTAAAATAATAGTTTTCTGTTCAAATATTTTTAAACTGTCGTTTTTAAAATGTAAAGAGTCTCAGTGTCTCATAATCTTTTTTTAAAAAATCATTCTAATATATTGGTTTGGTGCTCAAGTAACATTTCTTATCATACTTTTAAATAAATAGCTGCTTAATATTTTGTTATATACTGTGGTGCTTTACTCAGGATTCTTTGATGAATAGAAAGTTCAAAAGAACAGCATTTATTTGAGAAAGAAATCTTGTGGAGCATTATAAATCAATTTAATGCATCCTTGCTGAATGGAAGAAAATTGTATTTCTAAAAAAAAAAAAAAAAAAAAAAA
>JAFVLL020009764.1:22430-74734 GCA_021397915.2 Tor tambroides | reverse complement strand
TAAACCTACTGTAATGCATGTGTATTGCGTGAGACTTTACAATCAGGAAAGACCAACATTTGGTTCTTCCTGTTGTAGGGTTGCTGGTCTGTAGAGCATGTGGAACAGTACCTTGGCACAGATGAATTACCAAAGAATGACTTGATAACCTACATGCAGAAGAATGCAGACTCAACTTTCCTGCGCCACTGGAAATTAACCGGCTCTAATAAAAGTATTAGGAAAAACAGAAATTGTTCGCAGCTCATAGCTGCATACAAGGTATAGAAAGCCATCGGATGTGCATATATATCTATACATACCATCTTTATTTTCCCTTCTCTGTTTTTCAAGTATTTTTCTATTTCTTGCTTGACTGTCACTTGTGTAGCCACCTGTTAGACAGTTGTTGCTGTCCTTATGTAAATTTTAATGCCTAAATGGGTGTAAATGTTGTACCATGAAAGTTTTTAGGTGTCATTGTGGACTTTGTTCTCTATTTGTTTTGATTTAAGTTTTTGTTGTCGTCTTTGGCCATGAACTATATAATTTTGTAAGAATGCAGTAATTGCATTGTTATAGGTCTGTTGTGATTGATATAAAAGGGTTGGGAGGAAAAATTACGAGTAGTTTGTGTTAACAGTACGTATATGGTTTTGCAGGACTTCTGTGAGCGTGGCTGCAGATCTTCAGGCCTGAGTTCAGGGACGTTGTCCGCCACGCAGAGCTGTGACATCCTGAGTGCTGCACGCGAGCAGGCTCAGGCCAAGGCGGGCTCAGGACAGAGTGCCTGCAGCATAGAGGACGTACTACAGCTCTTGCGCATCCTCTTTACCATCGGAGGAGAACCTTCATCCGGCCGCACACTACAGGAAGGTAAGGGGTTCATCTGCACTGCATTGTCTTTGAGGTTTTTTTTATTACTGTGCATTTAAAAGTCACTTTTCTTTGTGTAGATGTGGAAGAGCTGCAGTTCAATGCATCACCTGAGGAATTCACCAGCAAAAAAATTACAACCAAAATCCTGCAGCAGATTGAGGTAATATGTGTTAATTATGCATGTTATATACACTGTAGAGTCGGGAAGATTTTTGTTGTTTGTTAGAAAGAAATTAATACTTTTATTCAGCAAGAATGCTTTAAATTGATCAAAAGTGACAGTAAAGATTTCTGTGTTTTTGTCTCGTAGGAGCCACTGGCCCTGGCTAGCGGGGCTCTCCCAGACTGGTGTGAACAGTTAACCAGCAAGTGTCCTTTCCTCATACCATTTGAAACCCGGCAGCTTTATTTTACCTGCACTGCGTTTGGAGCCTCCAGGTCTGTGATTGCAGTATCGAAAGAGATTTTCACTTCATATAATATTCTAGAATAATAAATCTGTGAAATAGTGATTTGAGAATATGCATCTCTCTCTCTAGGGCTATTGTCTGGCTCCAGAACCGAAGAGAAGCCACTATGGAACGTTCCCGGCCATCCACAACGGTTCGCCGGGATGATCCCGGCGAGTTCCGTGTAGGTCGGCTCAAGCACGAGCGTGTCAAGGTGCCTCGCGGAGAGAGTATGATGGAGTGGGCTGAGAGTGTGATGCAGATACATGCTGACAGAAAGTCTGTACTGGAGGTAAACGCCAAAACATAATGTTTGCAAAAAATAGTGGGGTCTAAAAGTCCAAGACCGCTAGTGAAAACGTTTTTTTCTTTCCACTACAAATTATGTTGTCAATATAACACTTTGAAAGAGTTGAATTGAACAATGGTACACATGGTATTAAGATGCATTTTCAACTATACGTTGCCAGCAAATCCTTTAAATTTTACCAGTATTCAGAACAGAACAAGATAAAAATCAGGAACAAGTAGCTGTAGTACAAAATAGGGATGTCAACAATTAATCGACGATCGATTAATTGTTGATAAGGGATGTAATCGATTAAAGCTATCGATGGTCAATTTAAGCAATTTTGTTTGAGGGTGCGTGCGGCTTGTGCGCAAAACACGTGGAAGCGGCTGTGAGTGACAGTGACAGGGCTGAATCTTTTGCAAAAATAATTTACAAATGTACAAATTAAACTTTTAATATGATCTAAACTTTAAAAGTACATTAAAATATAATATAATTTTCAACATGGAAAGCAATAGAAATTTAGTTACTAAGTCATGTTCAATTATAATTTACACAGATAATCATTTCATATCGGACTCTGCGCTTTGACAGGGCTGCAGCACACGAGCAGGACTTATAATTCATTCCTACAACTTGTTAATTTGTTCCTACTACTTATTAATTGGCGACGGTCCATGTTTCATTAATTTGTTCCCCTGATAACCCATGATTTCACTAAAATGATGGAACAAATTAAGTTGTAGGAACGAATTCTTGATTCATGGCCACGAAATCTTTTATATCCCACCCACATTTACCACAGTAAGAGATGTGAAAACAGGGATTAAATGTTAATGACCAGAAAATAAACCTGCGAAAATAGTGGGTGAGACGGTGAGAATTTGGGAAAACAAACTATAAATTTTAAGTTCTTGGAAATTTCGTGGCCAACCGGCAAAACAGAACACAACTGTATGGCTTTAAATGTATGGGCTCGAACAGCATGAATGCAAAAGCATGGTCGCGATGTAAGATTCGCCTGCTAACAAATTGTTTCTCTTATAAACAAAGCTTTATACCTCACTTCTTAAAATGTTTCATATGAGCAGCAGTGTGTTTTGCTGTAGCACCGCCGGTGGAAGCAGTTCACTGACCGCGCGGCACAGCCCCATGCTCTGTATTTGTGTTTGGGATCATTTTAAAATGCCGATAATGTCAATTGCAAACATAAAATACAACAGAGCACCATGAAACCATTTAAAAAAAGGTGCATTCAGTGGTCTTCATGACAGGATATTAAATGGCAAACAAAGTAAAATGATCCCAAACCTAACTACAGTGCGCGCACTTTATTTTATCAAATGATCATAATCACATCTCTTCATTTTACAATCCTGATACTAGCATTTAATTTAGACTTATTTGAACATCCTTTAATGCCGGTGACTATATGCCACTGCAATAGATGGATTTTGCAGTATTAAGGTTAACGATTTAATCAATTAACTGATCGTTAATTTAAACGACGATCGATCATGGAAATGATCGAAAATTGACATCCCTTGTACAAAATAATATGTACAATTATAAAATAAAACAAATTATAATGCTGTTTGTTATAAACAACATAGGCCTATAAATATAGAGCAATGCTATAAATTGTGTGCACGCAAGAGGCTTTGGCGCGATCACGGTTATAGTCCTTATCACATTGGGAAAAAAACTAAAATAAAATTTGAAACCGTAAAGGATTTACTTTTATTTATGTATACTCACAATTAGGGCTGCCCCCTAATAGTCGACTAACCATTAGTCGACCAGAAGAGAATTAGTTGATCAAAATTTCATTAGTCGCTTAATCGCAGAAAAAAAAATCCACAGGAAATGGTCACGTAGTCCGTGACGGACAATTCATTCACACCGGTGCGATTATTTGCATTTAACTTAAAATACTCCATTTTTGCTCATACAAGATATGAGTAATACATCTTTCGAATCTGTGAACAGTCTACTTTTATTTGTATGCACTCAAAATAACTCATGCAACTCATTTGTATGCACTCAAAACGTTGTGCTTTGTAAAATAATGAAAGCGAAGAGGGTTTGCTTTCTGCCATCTAGGTCTCTGTGAACTTAAAAAAAAAAAAAAAAAAAGGAACTCAAAACAAAAATTTAACTAACTCTGTTTGCTTCACAGACATGAAAAATATATCTATAGAAAATGTCTACTTTTAAATGAACCAATTCAAATGGAAAACAAATATTTTTAGATTAGGTAATTCATGTGAAATGTGCACGTCCTCTGTGGAGATGACAAGTCAGTATTGTCGACTTCACTGCTGCCAGACTTCATCACTGCTGCCAAAAATACAGAAAACACTTCTCAGTGAATTATAATGTAAAGGCAGTCGTCTTGCTGTTTTTTTTTTTTTTTTTTTTTCCCCCCCGAAGCATTTGTAATTATTACTTCTCCAGTGCAATGTGGCAATTAAAGGCTCATTATTATGAATTGCATGGTTTATTAATATAAATGTGCAATTAGTTGACCCATCGCTTCAAATGAACGTCTACTAGTCGACCACAAAAATCTTTGGGCGAGGGCAGCCCTACTCGCAATAAGAACAAAACTGTGCCTTTGTCAAATAAAGGATGCACTTTCAGCCGTCTCTGTTTCCTTAAATTTGTGGTGCAGCTGTAAAAAAAGAAACACAACCAGTTTTGTTCTGATTTTGTATGTTTTTTTTCAATAATTATATTTATTGAAATGATTTTATGTAAGCTTGCTGGGGCCTGGTCCCCGGGTTGAGAAACACTGCTCTACAGCAACTATTTCAAAACTATTTGATGAAGACTGATAATGATCGTTGTTTTGCACAGGTGGAGTTCCAGGGGGAGGAGGGCACTGGTCTTGGACCCACCCTGGAGTTCTATGCTCTTGTGGCCGCAGAGTTCCAGAGGACTTCCCTTGGTATCTGGCTCTGTGACGACGACTTCCCAGATGATGAGTCACGTCAAGTGAGTATTAGGCTGTTTTACCTTAAGGCACTAGCCCAGATATGACAGATTTGGCTGATTTAATTTGGCTGATTAATGAACTTATTCGTTGTTTATCAGGTGGATCTGGGCGGTGGCTTGAAACCACCAGGCTATTATGTGCAACGTTCCTGCGGCCTTTTCCCTGCTCCCTTCCCTCAGGACAGTGATGAACTGGAGCGTATCACCAAGCTTTTCCTGTTTCTTGGCATTTTTCTGGCCAAATGCATCCAGGACAACCGGCTCGTGGATCTGCCCATATCCCAGCCTTTCTTCAAACTGCTCTGTATGGGCGACATCAAAAGCAACATGAGTAAGCTACTTTATCAAACTCGTGTCGAGTCGGACTGCCACTTCTCTGAAATCCAGTCCGAAGCCTCCACCGAGGAGGGTCAGGACACATACTCAGTGGGTAGCTTTGATGAAGACTCCAAGTCTGAGTTCATCCTTGACCCACCCAAGCCCAAGCCACCAGCTTGGTATCACGGCATCTTGACCTGGGAGGACTTTGAACTGGTGAATCCTCACAGAGCACAGTTCCTGAAAGAGCTGAAGGCACTGTCTGTGAAGCGCAGACAGATCCTGGGCAACAAGAGTCTGTCAGAGGATGAGAAGAACACACGCCTTCAGGACCTCATGCTGAAGAACCCTATGGGCTCTGGCCCACCACTTAGTGTAGAAGATCTAGGGTGAGAGTTAAATATCACTTTGTATATTAATCCATGAAAATTAGGCAACACTTATTTTACAGTCTTCTCGTTATACATGTCATATCCACCTTATTTTTCAACGTGAAAGTAAGCCGTTTTCTGTGAATGTGCGAGACTTCCAGTTCATTAGCCGCTGTAAGGAAATAGTGAGAAAAATAAAGTGCAGTAAATGGGAGAACTGTTTGCACTACAAACCACTGTGTTCATAATTAAGATAATACATTAAAATAATATGGTAAGACACACCAGATTGCAATATCAAGCAGCAAAACGAGCTGTTTTTGTGCAGCTAAAAATAGCTGGAAGCGGATGACACCGGTAGCCTCGCACATAAAATTTACAAATGGCCACGCCTGCTCTTACGGGAAAAATCGGGTGGATATACTTACTAGATTAATAACAGGCAATTATCCATAATTACAAGCAACTAATATAAACCAAACCCAACCTTTTAGTAAATGCATGTTAATTAATATCAAGGTTCAAAGTTTATTATAAGCCCAGAGGGCAATTTTTGGTGCAGCATCAAGTTTGTTGACATATCGTACAAAACAAACATCAAACACAACATTCTGACATCGATGTCATTAAGTATGGAGTAATATTTTTTTTAAAATATTATTCCATACTTAATTGTATAATTAGATTAGTTTGGGAGATGTTTCATGGATGTTACTTCCTTGCTTTTTGTAGAGTATTTTATTTATAGACATTACTCATCTAATGTTTTATTTTTATTAGATTAAATTTCCAGTTCTGTCCATCATCCAAAGTACATGGTTTCTCATCAGTAGACTTGAAGCCCAATGGAGAGGATGAGGTAGGTCACATGTTGTCCAGACACACAATCTAGTATGGTGTATGTGTAGTCATGCTAATGCATTGTTTGTACCTATATTTGTATAGCAGTGCTTATCATCCTAAGTACCGCTACTTCCTGATAAAATGAAAACCTGATAAAAAACCTTGATAAAATTATACTACCATCCAAAAGTTTTCGGTCAGTAAGGTTTTTTTGTTGTTGTTATGGTCCGGGGAAAAAAAAAATGTTTTCAACATTGTTTTCTTGAGGACCAAATCAGCAATAAGAATGATTTCTGAAGGATCATGTGACACTAAAGCTTTACCAACACAGGATTAAATTACGTTTTAAAATGTATTGAAATAGAAAGTTGTTTTAAATTGTAATATTTCACAATATTACTGTTTTTAGTGCATTTTTGTTCAAATAAATGCAGCCTTGTGAGAATAAGAGATTTTTTAAAAAAACCTGACCCCATACTTTTGAATGGTGGTGTACATTTTTCTTTTGACATGAATGAATGCTAATAATTCTGCTGTCCTCTCATCAGATGGTCACCATGGAAAATGCAGAGGAGTACGTAGAGCTCATGTTTGACTTCTGCATGCACACAGGAATCCAGAAGCAAATGGAAGCCTTTAGAGGTACGACAGAATTGGCAGGCCTCAAATACTCTCATGCCTTGTACTTTCAATATGCTTGGGATACACATGTAACTTGGCTATTCAGGAGATATACATTTCAAATATCAGTTGATTATAAATGACATTCGTTACAACATTATTCTTATTCGTTTGAAATACGTTGTATATTTGATCTTTTGTTCTAATGGCAGTCTGTATGTGTTTTGCTGCAGAGGGCTTTAACAGGGTGTTTCCTATGGAGAAGCTCAGCTCATTTAGTCATAAAGAGGTGCAGATGATCTTGTGTGGCAACCAGTCTCCATCCTGGACCGCTGAAGACATTGTTAACTACACAGAACCTAAACTTGGCTACACACGGGACAGGTAGACACTACAGTTATTTCATTATTTTATGATGGCATACTCTAGGGTAGGTCTGTGATTTTGTTTTTTGATTTTAAATGTGCAATATTGTTTAGCTATTGCAATGTTGTTGTAGTAGTAATGTATGAATGCATATGCATATAATAGCTGAACATTATAGTACATGTAAACCTCTTTGAATTAAAGGTTTCATGTTCAGCTTTTAATGTAAAATATATTAAACAACTTACTTGGCGACTTTTTAGACAATGTGTATCACGTTGATGATTTAATTGTATTGCAGTCCTGGTTTCTTGCGCTTTGTGCGAGTGCTGTGTGGAATGTCATCAGATGAGAGGAAAGCCTTCCTCCAATTCACCACAGGCTGCTCGACCCTGCCCCCTGGTGGACTGGCCAACCTCCATCCACGTCTCACGGTAGTCCGGAAGGTACGCAAGCATACTAAAATCCATGACGCTAAAACCCAGCCATTAAGATAAGAAGAGCTAACATCTTCTCTCTTCATACCTGCTGTTGTCTTTTCTCCTCTAGGTTGATGCAACAGATGCCAGCTACCCTTCAGTTAACACGTGTGTGCACTATTTGAAGTTGCCGGAATATTCCTCCGAAGAGATCATGAGAGAGCGCCTCCTCGCTGCCACTATGGAGAAGGGCTTCCACCTCAACTGAGCATGCTCTCCCCTACATCATTGACCAACTCCCGTACTGGTGAAGCCTGTTGTGTTTTGTTGCAGAAAATAAAGCTGTGCTCTGATGAAATCCTTTCTCCCCAAGCACCTCACATGTACCCAGATAAACAGGAAAAACAGTCCCGTCGCAGCTCCACTAGCTCCTGAATCTGATTAGGGTCTCCTCCTCCACTGACTGCTTCACAAGGCCTTTCCCAGGTCACTCTACTGCTTTAAGGGCTTGAGCCGCTGGCAGCCAGGGTAGTCTCTCCTCACCTACTGTGTTTACTGTCATTACTCCAGGTCCAGTGTAAATTTTGGCATAGATCATCTTTTTCAGACCCAGATATCACCATCTGCAGTGTCAGACCCTGGACACAAGCACACCTGCTAATGTAGAGCTAACTATTGAGTGTTTGGGCATTTCCTTAACAGGTTTTAAGTTTTACTAGTGCCTGCATTGTTGAAATATTAGGATTTGTTTTCTTTCATTTGTTTTACTTAATCTGTCTACATACAATCATGCACATGCTTTTCTTTTTTGCTTCCGTTACTGTGTGAGTATGTTTTCAACTGTTAGTTGCCCTGCTAAAGGATCAAAGTCCCTGAGTGCATTTGTGTAATTTTACAATAAAGCTATAGATACAGAAACACTGGTTCTGTGTGCAAGGCACATTTAAAAAAAGAAAAAAGACAAAGCAAAAAGCAAGCTGTGCTTTCCCTTGTATTTTCTTTGTATATTATAAACATTTATTTAACTCAAGTTGCAGTTTGAAGTAAACAGATATTTTCAAATGTGTATGCTCCAAAAATAATCATTAAAATGTTTGCAAAGTATCAACACTGTCTTGTTTGCTTTTTCCTGCTGATGATGAACTGACACACATTTCTGTTCCTGAATGTGATTCGCATTTTGTTGTATTTAGTTCTGGGGATTTTCTGGTAGTTCTGTATTTAGGAGGATCTTTGACAATGCATTGGGATTATTACAGGTTACATCAAAATTGTTAAACAATTCTGTAGAAGGATGGAAGGTGAACCCTAAGTTTAGACTAGTGAAAAACATTTATTTATAATTTGTAACAGAATATTAATGAGATCTCATTTGCATTGGATCAGCTCTCAGCCATCTTGTCCAGGGCCAGTAGTGGTGCCAGTATCCGGTTCTTATTTGTCTCCACAATGTGTCCATTCAGGATCATTTCATCAAGTATAATGTGTACTTTATCTAAACTGAACATGATCTGATTGTGCATTAAGGAATGAAACCCTCATATAAATACACATGCATCACTGAAGACAGTCAAGTTTGGTCAATAATACTATAAAGGATACATCCAGCTCACTCTGTCAAGAAAAGAAAACATTTAATTATAAATGAACATAAAACATTTAATTTATATCTTTTCTCAGAAAGTTGCTATATTCTTTTATCAAAATGTCAGTACTCACCACACGACTGAAATACTTGTCTAACACCTCCACAAAGTTGTGCACAAGCTCATAGATTGAGAGTTCATTCTGTGTGAAAGACAGCAGCCAGAGACCATAAATCAGACTTTAAAAACTACTGGAAAAAATACTGATTCCCAATTATGTCAGTAATTTGTCATTTTACCAATAATATAGCTAACCTCATTTTCAGTGATGCCAACAACAATGAAAAGTGCTGCGTACTGTCGATAGACTAGTTTGTAGTCCTTATACTCCACAAATGAACACTGAGGAAGAAGAAATACAAAAAAAGACTAACACATCTTGAGTTCAACAGCAGTTTCTGTGTTTATCACTATATCTGCCCTGAGCGGTCAGTAATATTTTTATGTCTGTTTAGTTATCTATTCATAATATTTTTCACTGCAGACAATGGCTAGTGATACCAGTAATGTGGTTAACCATTAATTTGGGAAACGTGACTGACCTCTTCCTTTCTCCGCGCGAGGCATCCCCTGACCACATCAGCTTCCAGAGCTGCTCTCTTCCCAAGCTCCACTTGTTCATAATACTTGGATAGGCGAGTCTGCCCCTGTTTGTTTACCATAAGTAGGAACTTGATCATAGTAATTCAGAAGAGAGGCCACCGCTGGAAAGAAGATATTACGTCATTACGTCAGCAAAAAACTGGAAGGGTAAAAAAAAATGAGCAGTTATTTGTAAACTGATAAATAAAATTATTTTTGGTAACCAATAATTTTCACCAAAATACCACAGTTACCACAATTATTGTTACTACTGTAAAATTATTACTGCTAACTGGATTGTTTACAGATCAGATCACGTGACGTCAACATGGCATCATCCATGAGGGGGCGACCTGCTCCATGTAGAAAAAATATAGCTTTTTTTCCATCATGTTAATTTACATCATTGGAATATTTCTCATAGTGGCTGTTATTTTTATTTTTATTGTTAAAACCGTGTGAAGTAGGAAAAATATTTGAAATTAGCAATATAGAGTGCACCTTTTAGTTATGAAAAGAACAAAATCTCATACCAGTTGAAGCTATTTTATATTTTGTATATTTATATCTATTGTTCAAGGCCACATTTTTATTTCGTCAGGTACAGACCCTGTCATTGATCTGGTCACTGTACAGCGCATGCGCAGTGTCCGCTAGTCAGTCTGTATTCGGATGACTCGAGACAGCGCAGGGTTGGGTGAACGCGTCCCATCATGCAGCGCGCCACAGTCCTCCCTCGCTCACCCCCGCAGTAGGAGACTCACATCCAGGGATCGGACTAATGGCGGCCGGCAAATCCGTGCGCTGACACGAAATCCACAACAGCCGCTCAGGTGCCAGCCGATTTCGTGGGGGGCAGGGCGACGTCGCATCGCTACACGGACGGTAAAGTAGGGAGGGCTGAGGAAAAACAATCGGCGACTTCTAGCAGGACTTTCCTATTTTTAAACATGGATGAACAGCCCGGCGGAGGAGGAGGAGGAGGAGGAATGGCCGCCCAGAGACAGCAGCAGCAGCAGCAGCCTGCACCGCAGCAGGGCAACAGCAGCATTAATCCCCAGATCGCCAGCGCTGGAGGAGCGCCTATGGTTCAGCAACAGCAAGACGAGATGCCCAGGCCCCAGCAGTACACTATCCCGGGGATTTTACACTACATCCAGCACGAATGGGCCCGTTTCGAGATGGAAAGGGCGCATTGGGAAGTGGAGAGGGCCGAACTCCAGGTACAGACCCGTGGATTTGCTGACACACTAGTTAGAAACCCCAAATCGAGACATTGATCGCCATCAGATCAGCTGCTTTAACTGAAGACTTTACGTTGATTTACTAAGCAATTTACTACAGATCTCGTTAGCTTCCTGGCCGCCCCATTTATGCTAAGCTTAAACCCTTCCGTTATAATAAACGAATCTGTCTGCACTCCAAGTATGCGTGCCATCACATTTAGTACGCTTATATTTTAATACAGCGATCTAGTGCGTCGCGTCGCTCCCTCGCTCGTAGTGTGGATGGGCTGAGCTAAGCTAACGTGACATCGCTGTATTAGCGATATTACCCCACACTCGGTACGATCGAGTCAGATTATCTTACCCGCGAGCACCGGAGCAGATCTAATAGTCGTTGTTGCGGATTTATCGTGTCACGAGAAGACATCTGTCAACGAAAGCCTGCAGACTTTGTCAACTATTCCCTTGTTCTGCCATTTTGTTTTGGTCAATATGGCGTCCGTATGGGTCGCTTTTTTATTGATCCATCCTACTAGCGCTCACTTTCACACCCCGCTGTAATGTACAGTATTTTTATGACACACTATATACGTTCTTTTAAAACAATAAAAAAGTAAAGGAAGCCGTGAGTTCACTGAATAGTCCTCACAAAAAGGAGATGTTAGGCAGAATGACAACGACAGTCACCATTTGCGTTCATTGTAAGGAAAAAGATGCGATGGAAGTGAATGGAGACCGAGACTGAATTGCTAACATTCTGACTAACAACATTTATATTTCATATAAGAAAGTCATACAGGTTTGGAACAGCGTGAGGGTGAGCAAATGATGACATGATGTTCAATTTTGGATGAACTATCTCTTTAAGAGTGCTGTGAGGAGATAGTCTTTCTATTTTGCTCCTCATCTGATTATTAGCATATTTCTGATGAATCACTCACGTTATTTAGATAGCTGAATGTATCAGCAAATATATATATATATTTTCCAAACACGAATGACTGACTTTGTGCAACACAAAAACAGAAACACACAAATACCATTTGACCCGTTTTGTGTATGCAAGTTGTTTTGACAGCCATACCTTTACCAGCTGCAATAACTTACAGGTCTTAAAGGAATAGTTTACACAAAAATGAAAATTGTCACCCTCATGTCTTTCCAAACCTGTATGAATGACATACTTTCTTCTGTGGGAGATAAAAGAAGATATTTTGTAAAATATCTCCAGATGACAAACAGAAAGCTGCTTGGTTTAAAATTTAATTTTGCGTGAGCTGTTTTATACATCGCAACACTACTGACAATAGACAGCTGAGGTTGTGCTGCAAAATTAGATGAAATTTAACTAATTTGACCACACCTTAAGTCATACAGGTTTGGAACGATGTGAGGGTCAGTAAATGATGACAGAAATGTCATTTTTGGATGAACCTTTTTACGTGTTATTTTTGGCTGAACTATTACTTTAATTGTGTTATGATAGCTGAATCTTCCTGCCACCCGTATTAATGGGTGTAGCTGTCATATTTTTTAAAGTCTGCTAGAGCTGAGAGTGGCAGTTTAGCTTTTGTGAATGAGGAAAAGAGCTGGAAGGCCTGGGGCAGGACGTTGCGTTATGTAAACACAGTCAGTCTTCCCTTAGGAGGCCGAGAAGTTTTCACCACCCCTGTACAGACTTGTTCAGTGACATACTTTCAGGATGACTCCCAGCTCAAACTTAATGAGCACTTTTCATTATTCAGAGGAAGTCAGCTTGTACTGTCCCACCCTCATACCAATCCAGGTTTTCTCAGAATAAGGGTTGGTCTTGTTTATCTGCTCCGTATTCCATGTTTCAGATGTGCACTTGCCACCTAATCATCAGACGCACACTGAACAACATGCCACAAACAAATGAACTCAAAGTTAAACCGTATCAAATCAAATCGTTTTGATTCTCCAACCTTGTGTGCAGATGTTTGAGTCCATTATCAGGTGCTCTTCCATGCATTTGGCATCTTGTGTATGTGGAGGAGATGTAGCCAATGTTATCGTAATGGATAGTTGTTCAGTTCCGCTTTAACGATGTCTGGCTCTAATTGATGTGGAACTCTTCCTGTCAGTTTGCTGGGCCTCGCAGGCAGAGCTGCTAGCAGAGATGTCCTGAGCAGTCACATCAGGAATGGGCCTGATTAGCGTTATCTGGGTTAGCTCATGGTTTGTAGGTCATGGTAGCACCATCTTCAGAGTCATGGCTCTCCAAACCATTAGAGATTGTTAAGTACAGGTTTTATATTTGCCACACGTCTATAAATCCAGCATCACCTTCATATGTTAACATCTGACAAGTTCAACATGACTGCTAAACAAATCACAGTTACACTTATTCAGTCACAGGTATTCAATAGCATTTTAACTTCTATTCAGCAGTTTAATAAAGCAGTGCTATTTTAGTAATATTTATATGCCATTATTGTATATTATGATTTTAATTTGCCTTTTTTATATTTTCAGTTTTCGTTTTAGTAGTTTTAGTTTTTTGTTTTTCTATTTAGCCTTATTTTTACTTCAGTTTTAGGTGTAGTAGATTTAGTACTTCACTTTAAACATTTGATTTCCATTTAGTTGGCATCATTTCTAACGTTTAAGTGTTTAAATAAAAACTTTGAATCTAATATTTACATTTTATTTTTATTAGAATGAACAACAGATTTTGGTTACACTTTATTTTAAGGTGTCCTTGTTACAGTGTAATTATAAGTACATTTAAGTACTGAGTAAAATTAATTAACTACATGTACTTACCAGGGGTGGCACGGTTCAACTTTTTCACGGTTCGGTTTGTATCACGGTATTAGAGTCACGGTTTCGGTACGGTTCGGTATGTTTAGGGAAAAACTATACTGTCAGTGTCAAATAAAAATAAAGAAAATAAGAATAATAAGAATAACGTTTAACTACAAGCAACAATGGCATAAATAAATACAATAGAGTAAAGATACAAATAAAATAAACAGTGATTTTTCAGGGTTTTTTTTTTTTTTTTTAGGGAGGTCTATAGCGTTACTTTTTATGTACAGAAATTGAATAAAGTAATCAAATGTAAAACAGCACTGCATATTTGACTGTATAAATTAAAGATGAATCTTTATTAAAATTACAAAAGCGATTCAATCAAGAGCAGTGAGTGATTTCTTTGTTGTTGCTGTTTGATTAATATTAAGAAAGTGATCCAGTGCACTGATACTGTACCTTCAGCCGGTTATGTCTGCTATAGGATACTTACCAAGACCGGCATTTTGGCATAATTTTTGTGTGAATTTGTCCATTCAAACACAATACTTCAGAGAGAGCTTAATATTTGCGCACGTTCTGAGGTGCGGGTTTGAGTGCTTCTGATGAGCGCACGCACAAATCTTCTCACTGCGCGCGTGAGCTCGCGTCCTCTGGCTCTTAAATGTTTAAACTGGCAAACCTTACATGACTTTAGTTTAAACACAGATATCAACGTGTGCTGTTCAGGAATCACCAGCAATAACGCGCGCTATCAGCACCCAGGTGATGACGGAATAAATGCTCATAATCCAGCATACGGCACTCGCATTGAACAAGAGAGAATGGTTTGTCCACTTTTTTTTTTCATCCCTGTTGTTGTAATGTACTGGGAAGCCAGAATTCGCATCCATCAGCAGAAGCATACATTAGCCGAACTCTGTTTTTTTTTTTTTTACTTGTTACCATATTGCATATTGCAGATGCGTTGTCAGATTTAAGTTGAACCGCGGTCCTAGCGCGTGCGAACCGTGTGTGGAGAACCGTACGGTTCGGTTTTTTCCGCGAACCGTGCCACCCGTAGTACTTACTATATGGTTAACTATACTATGTAACGAGGACACCTTAAAATAAAGTGTTACCAAGATTTTTAATGGTTGTACTTTCAATTTTAGTTTGAAATAACAACACTGGAATAAACAGGTAATTAATCAAATCAGATGTTTTCCATTTAGAACAAAGTCAATTAGTTTGTATATTTCTCCTACCAAATATTGTCAAATACAAATATAGTCACTTTGCTTCCACTGTGTACTTTGGTCTGAAATTTCGTGAATACAGAAAAACAACATAATACAAGCAATCAGATAGCTTAACTCTAACCAGTCAGATGTGATGATATAATGGTAAATATTTTAATTTTTGCAATTGGCACATTATTGTAGTGGCATCCAGTTTTAATGAGGCATTTTCTAACAACCTTACACTTTCTTAAATAGCCTTTCATGCTCTTTACTTAAGTTCTGTTTTAAATGTGTTATTCGGTTTGTTTTATATGCACATTTTACTTATATAAACATTGTACCATTACATTTCCAGTATATTTCCATTGTACTATTATTAAACCTATAGGGTCCCCTCATTCAGCTGTTTTTCTCCCACAGCACAGAGTATTTTTAGTGTCTGTGTTCAGTTCGCACAGCTGAAATGCTGTTCTGCCGATCTTTAAATCTGGTAGGTGACAGAGATTTCCAGCAAGCATCAGAGAGTTGCTTGGGGCTGTGAGCAGCCAGCTGTTCCTGACCATATGTGTGCTAGCCATCCTCACACTCTGCTGACACTAACAATGCTGTTTTAATACAACAGTGTTCCATAGTATTACCTGCCAGCACTTCGCACTGCTTAGGAAGTGAGAATGAAACTGAATTACCAAAAAATGTAGGCCTGATGTAATACATTGCGTTCATGCTATTGATGTATGCTTGAAACTACTTGGTAAGGTGAGTTTCTAATGGCCTAATGCTCTTATACAGACTCAGCTCATTAATATTCAAATCTTAATGCACATATCCCATCACAGAGGTGAACCAAGTAGTAATCTAATCGCTTCAAGCTACATGTTTGTTGGAGAACTCTTGAGTGATGAACTTAAACTTTAAAAGAAGACTATGACAACTAGACATGATGGGGATGTTTCAAGATCTGTTGTCTTTCAGAGAACTTATTGAAAGAATAGAGAAGTTTTGAGGAAGCGCTCCATGTATGTGCCAGGTCTGCTAAGGGAAAGGACATTTAAAGGCGAAAATGTCCTTTTTTTTTTAATTAGTCTATCATCATTAGTATTTTGTGATTATTTGTTTTGTGGTTTCTCGACTGCAGTGTCAGCATCAACTCCCCCGGCCAGCTCTGTTGGACTGCCGTGAAATGCTATGACCATTTGCAACTTAGGAAAATATGACTCCTTGATTAACAAAAAGAGGAAGCTAAACCAAAGAGGGGTGAAAACAGTGACCATTCAGTCAGTCGCTGACCAGTATGACTAATGCTGCAGATGTCTTTGCTGTCACTTAGTAGTCTGATTATACTATAACTTACTTGCTTACTCACTGAATAGTTGAACATGCTTTGTTAGAGGATTTTGAATTAGGCTGTGAATAATAGCAGTGTGAGCAAATACTTCATTTTTATTTGTTGTGCCAGTGTGTTTGTATATTCCAGCTGCTTTCTTGAGATTTTTGTAAAGATGATTACAGTTTTTTTTCAGCACAATTAGAAGCCTGGGTGAATGGATGTTCAGTTTATAAATTAAAGTAAATTTTCTTGACAGGTTAACTACAGTACAGTTCGAAGGTTTAGGGTTGGTAAGTGGTTTTTTTTTTGTTTTTTTTTAAGAAATATTCAGTAAGGACACATTAAAATGATCAAAAGTGACAGAGAACACATTTATAATGTTGCGAAAGAAAGCAGCACAACCATCTACAACATTTTTTTATTATAATCAATGTTTCTTAAGCACCAAATCAGCATATTCTGAAGGATCGTGTGACATTAAAGACTGTAGTAATGAAGATTCCGGTTCACAAGAATAAATTACATTTTAAAATATATTCAAATTGAGAACAGTTGTTTTAAATGGTAGTAGTTTCACAATATTATTGTTTTTACTGTATTTACTGTATGCTCAAATAAATGCAGCCTAAGTGAGAATAAGAGACGTTTTTGAAGAACATTAAAAAAAAAAAAAAAAACTTACAAATCCCAAACTTTTAAACAGTAGTGTATAGACATTGGTTTTGGATGATGCATAGAATGAAAGATGTAAAAAAAAATATATATTTTCATGATATGTTGTTTAGGTCATGCTGCACATAAGATTCTGAAGTGTATTAACTTTATATAACAGAATTAAGCAAATTTGCTTTTTTTTTTTTTTTTCAGTTAAATTTCCTAACTTCCCACGTCTGCCATTGGTTGGACAAACCAAGCAATGCTCAAACAGAGCCATTTTTCATAGCGCTACAAAGTTTTGCTTTTTGGGTAAATCAACCTGCACTTTTGATAGTCAACTTACTATTTAGTGGCCTTTTAAAAGATATCCAGTACAGTTTATTTCAGAGAAATGAAAAAATTCATGAAGTCCAACAGCTTTGTAAGATTGACTATCTGTCTTTGACATCCTTCTCCATTAAAGACGACAGGTTAGTCGTCAGTTAGTAAAATTGTCATTAGCTCGTAATATTCTCTGCTGTTAACTCTTTAATCTGACAACTGTACGGTGGAATGTGTCATACGTCGGTGAGGGCTATTCTTGCCCCATGTGCTGCAGCTTGCTCCTTTGTAAGGCTCTAGTTTTGGCCAGTGATCTCACTATGTTTCCCCCGGGCTGCCTCTGAGGCGTCTCAATGAAGTGACCTCACACATTGATTTCAGCGTCGTGAACGTGGGGGTGGATTGTGAAAGCACGCTTCTGCCAGACGCTTAGACAGCTCTTCTCAAGAACTTTATCACCTCATACTCTTTGCAGGGACAGTCAGTAATGCCATAGTTACTGATTTATTTACAGATGTGTTTTGGTCTGTGTACGAGTCTAGTGTAGTTCAGAGATGCATTTTTTTGTAATCAGATCATGAGTGCTGTTATGGGGTCGTACACATGGTGTGCTTTTGAGTAGTGCAGGGCAGGCCTCAGTGTGTCAGTCTCCTTCCAAAATGTCCGTAGTCTGAAGACAAGTACGGACAGCTGTCTCTTGTGAAAGCTCTGTCCAAGAGCGTAATGGCTTTCAGCACCCGGCCCAGCCTGTGTTCTCTAACTGGCCTTTTCGCTCCTGATCTAAAACTTTCTTAGGATAGTTTCATTGGATGTCTTTACAAGTTATTAATTTTCACAAAAAGTTTTGAATTATTGAATTATGCTCCTAACCTCTATGTAAAGTCCATAACGAGAAATGCTTATGCCATTGGAGCAATTCAAGTTATTTTCATGCTATGGCCTATAGTCGATAAATGTCTCGTATTAAAATTCTACACTAATACTATACTAAAATCAATTACTTTAAACGCTACACTTGATTTTAGTGTAATTCGCTATAATCAAAATGTACAGTATTGAAAAGGTATGTTCTTTGAGTTTTACCTAAAGATTACATTTAGCAGTATTATGAAATTATTTTTAATTTTTTTAGTTTTTAAATTATTATTCAATTATATCAGTTATTAGTGTTTTTAAAGTGATGATGGTACAGGTAATCCAAATAGAAGAAAAGAGTATGCACAATTAGTGTCACCATAAGAACTAAATTGTCTTTGTATTATTATTATTATTATTATTATTAGTTTATTTATTTAATTTTAGTTTGTTTGTTTTTTTGCAATATTGTAGAGTTTGTTGTAACTTATTTATCCATCATTTAAAAAAAAAAAATTCTATAATCTTTAATCAAATATATTAATACATTTTTCTTGTTTGAGAAGCTGTTTCACCTGTATATACTTCATAATAGGGAAACTATGATTGCAATTTCTGTTTCATGCCAACTATATTTTTATTTTCGACCAATGCTGGGAAGTTACCTCTAACATCAGCCAATATGGAACGATATATCGTTCAGTCAGCGCTTTAAATATACAATGAAATATGTGATCCTGGACCACAAAACCAGTCATAAGGGCAGAAGACCATCTGAAAGCTGAATAAATAACCTTTCTATTGATATATGGTTTGTTAGGATCATAGGACAATATTTGGCTGAGATACAACTATTTGAAAATCTGGAATCTGAGGGTGCAAAAAAATCTAAATATTGAGAAAATCGCCTTTAAAGTTGTCCAAATGAAGTTCTTAGCGATGCATATTACTAATCAAAAATTAAGTTTTGATATATTTACAGTAGGAAATTTACAAAATATCTTCATGGAGCATGATCTTTACTTAATGTCCTAATGATTTTTGGCATAAAAGAAAAATCAATAATTTTGACCCATACAATGTATTTTTGGCTATTGCTACAAATATACCCCAGCGACTTAAGACTGGTTTTGTGGTCCAGGGTCACATATTAGTAAGCAGTTTTGATTTAATCTGCCTTTTTCATTTAATTCGGTTACATTTTGAATGACTTGTCAGCCCTAGTTGTTACTTATGTTGCTATATTTGTTGTCATCACTTCACCGGGGGACCTTTTTCTGTTTACGTAGTATTACGCAATGCTCCTCAGCTATACTGCTTGTCAGATATTTGAGTTTGACAGTTAAATATTTTAGTACATGAGGTGAAGGTAGTGTTGACTCGATCAATGGACTGGCAAGTCACTGTCCTGCTTGCTGTGCTGTTTTAGAATGAAATGCCGTTAAAACTTGTCTTTTTTGAGGTGAAATTTGGAACTTCACTTGCATTGAAGTTTTATTAAACACTACGTTTCTCTCTGTCGTAATGCAGTTTAGGAAAATATTGTGTCAACGTCAAGCCTACCTCACCTTCCCTGTTTCTATGAAAACCGCACAGGATGTCCTCCTCTAGTTTACCTGCCAAACAAATAAGGTTGTCATGAGAGCCTACAAGAGCTCTTTTTCTCCAGGAAGGTTGAGGGTTTGGTTTGTCTATAAATACCCCCTCCCCTTGCCTCCTCTCATTCACTTCCTGGCCTTTAAGAGGGGTCAAGTTGCACAGCTGCTCTCATTTGCTAATGTTAACCTGCTCTGTAGAGCTCTGTTCCTCTGGGCCATCGCCTGCCAGTGGCCTTGTGTTTGTTCCTCTTTAGAAAATAAGAGATCTGTGCATTTTTTATTTTTTATTTTTTTGGCTCAGAGATTTTCCAGGCCATCTTATAACCAGTTAAAATTAGGTTCTGGCTTTCATTCAGACTGATTCATTAAAAAGAACTGCACCAATGATACAATTTGTTCATAAATGCATATTGCGCTAAATGTTCCCTTTTGTGATGTCAGCAAGGGCATTGCTATTTATTGTCAATATATTATTTTGATGCCAAGTCTTTCTCATAACATGCAATTCACAAGTTGACAACTCAGTTAAAATATATAAACACTAGTTTAACCTTTGTGTCACCTGTCCTCATGACTTCCTATTTTGTCTTGCAGGCCCGAATAGCGTTCCTCCAAGGAGAAAGGAAGGGTCAAGAAAATTTAAAGAATGATCTTGTTAGAAGAATAAAAATGTTAGAATATGCATTAAAGCAAGAAAGGTATGTAGTGTTTTTTTTCTCTAACATTGCATATTTTGTATATGTGTGTGAGTGTGTGTGTGCATACTATGTACTACTGAATTTTAACAAAGATTTCTTTTCTATTACCAGAGCAAAATACCATAAATTAAAATATGGGACAGAACTAAATCAAGGTGAAGTGAAAATGCCTAGCTTTGAATCAGGTAAGTGGACACAACTTCCTTTTGAATATCTGTATATACACTACCCCAAAAGTCTCTTAAGGCTCTATTTATTGAATTAGAAATGCAGTAAAACCAGTATTATTGTGAAATATAATTACAATTTAAAGCAATTGTTTTCTATTTTAATATATTTTGAAATGTAATTTATTCCTATGATGGCAAAGCTGAATATTCAGGTTCAGTCTTTAGTGTCACATGATCCTTCAGAAATCATTCTGATATGCTGATTTGCTGCTCAAGAAACATGTCTTATTATTATCAATGTTGAAAACAGTTGTGCTGTTGCTAACCCCAAACTTTTGAATGGTACTTAGTTGATATGTGTATATTCATATGTTTTGTTTTGCTTTCACTGATGTGGTTTTATTGTTTATTTTGTTTCTTAAACAAGATACCAAAGAAACAGAGGTCTCAGCTATACCTCAGAACAGCCAGTTAACGTGGAAACAGGGCAGGCAACTCCTCAGACAGTAAGTTAGTCTCGAGTCATCATGCTTTTCTGAATGCTACTTTCTCTGAATGGAAGTTCATGGGCATCTGCATCATCACATTATGGCTATTTATGTCACCCGATTGTCTGAGCTCTGTTCTTACTGTCTTTATACATCTCTGTCCTTCAAGATATCTTCAGGAAGTAGGTTATACGGACACAATACTGGATGTCCGGTCGCAGAGAGTGCGGTCGTTACTGGGGCTGTCCGGCTCAGAGCAGAACGGTTCTGTGGAAACCAAGAACCTAGAGCAAATTCTCAATGGAGGAGAGTCTCCAGCCAAAAGAAAGGGACAAGACATGAAAAGGTACTGATTTCCTTGGCTTTTTTGGGTCGATTCAACTGGTAGATTAATATAAAGATTTCCATGTTAGCTGTTTTGAAACGTTGCTTATGATGCCTTTGGTTTAACAGGAATCCAGAGGTTCTGGAGACATTTAATTTTTTAGAAAATGCTGATGATAGTGATGAAGAGGAGGAAGATGAGGGTGACATAATGGAGGACGTGCCTGACAGGAGTGATAAACATAGAATAAAAAAACATAAAATTAAGGTGCGTACCAATTTTAGTAATAATTGATGTTATTGTTCTCGGTATATGATTGTTTATGTAATATAGCCTATAACGATAACTTCTCCAGGTCGGAAATGAAGGTTTGGCTTCAGACTTACCGGATGACCCTGACACAGAGGAGGCACTCAAGGAGTTTGACTTTTTGGTAAACGCGGAGGATGGAGAAGGTGCCGGAGAGGCTCGGAGTTCAGGAGACGGCACAGAGTGGGGTAAAATAGTGCTTACCAAACTCAAATAGACAAAATGGATGAATTATAATCATGAATCATTATGGTTTTTGTGGCTGCTCGATTCTGCTACAGTTTAAAAACATAAAATAGATAATTGTGACTTTTGGTCACATAATTCTGACTTTTCTGTTCAGAATTGCAGAAAATTCTAAGATTTTTCTAGATTTTTTTTTTTCTTTGCCTGACGTTTTTAAAAATTTTTTTTTATCTGAATTATGGAATAAAAAGTTGCAATTACCTTTTTAGTTTTTTATCCTGTGGCGTAAACAAGCTTCTATAGATTATAGATCTGTAATGAAGTAGGGCACATCTCAAAGGAGTGTTTGATGATTGAGCAATGACTGCAGGTCTATCATCATGTAGGGTTAAAATAAGGCCTGCAATTAAAGGACTACTTCACCCAAACTAGAACATTTTGTTTTCATTCACTCGCCCTCATGTTGTTTCAGCTCTGTGTTTTCTTTCTTCCACAAATTACAAAAAGACATTAGGCAGAATGTCTATGCAGATCTTTCCCATAGAGTGAAAATGAATGGAGATTTATACTGAATCCTAAAAGTACATTAAAAAGCACCAATAGGACATATAGTGCTGTATTTGTAATAGTCTGTGCTATATTACAAGTTAATAGTGTTTTTATTGACTTATAATTTTTCTCTCTGCTGTCACATACACTGTGGTTCAGAAGTTGGGGATCTGGAAGTTTTTTTTATGTTTTTGAAAGAAGTCTCTTATGCTCATTAAGTCTGCATTCATTTGAAGAAAACAATAAAACGTTATTAATGTGAAATATATTGTTTAATTTAAAAATTAGAATTTTCAGCAAACATTACTCTTCGGTCTTCAGTGTCACATGATCCTTCAGAAATCATTTCTTATTATTAACGTTGAAAACAGTTGAGCTGGTCAATGTGTTTGTGGAAACAGTAATAAGTTTCTTTGGTAGAAAAGTTCAAAATAAAAAATTGAATAGAAAGAACAGCATTTATTAGAAATAAAAATAATTTGTAACAAATGTACACTTCAATTTAATGTGTCCTTGCAGAATAAAATCTTACTGACCCCAAACTTTTAAACTGTAGTGTGTCTAGACGTGTCATACGCTAAAAGTCATATACATCCAGAATACTAGGAATGTAAGTGGTACTTCCTTCCTTCAATCATTGCAACAAGCTGCTGGGCCATTCTGCAAGTTTTCATTATGTTTCACACACACAGCACAAAATTCAAAAAGTATTTTTTTTGCGTGAACTATTCTTTCAGTTTGTGTCTACATGTGCATGCGTGTCCTTCGTATGTGCTTTGTGACACACGCTGGCCCTGCGCTAGAGTCTTAATTAGGCCAGTTGCTGCATCAGCATTCCTGACAGCTTCCAGCACGGGAGATTCTCTTACTGCTCTGACTAAAGCCAGCTGGGTCAAACACATCAGCTCATTACATCCATCCCACACCCTCACTTCTGCTTTCTGTATCTCTCACTCTTTTGTCTTACTCTCTTTGTCTGTTCTGACCCACTTCTAAACTAAGGATTGTGAAAATGTCACCATAAATAGGACATGTATTTTTGGGAAAGAGGCATAAGTATGTGTGAAGCGTGTTTCACCCTTAAATCAAGACATTTATTACCATAAACACTCTGTATATTTTCTTATCACTGTATCTATTAGGGTTGCACAGTGTATGGTTCTAGGAAATGGTACCAAAAATCTTGTTTTATATATATATATGTATGTATATATATATATATGTATTATATACAAGACTATATAAAAGATAATATATAATAATATAAAAAATATAAAAAATTACTTATTGAAGTGCTACAAATTGTATTTAATGAAACATTTATTAAAAAGAATAAATATTTCTAACAAATACTTTGGAAAACAATGGATTAATCTTGTTTTCTATATTGCAAAAAAATAATAATTGATTATTCTACCTCAGTTATTGAACCAAAATTTAGGTTAGTGTTTACTTACTCCATAAACTTACCTGGTTATGTCAAATAACCTGTTTTTTGGGATACCCCATAGAGCAACCAGAGGCTGGTGTGATATTAAAGCCAAAATCTTGCTATTGATCCTTTAGATGTATGTTCTGTATTACACTCTCACAAAACTGTGTTTGTTAAACAGTCTTTTACTTAAGCCCTGTTTTTCGATCCCAAGGTGTGGCACCTTGTTTACTGGGCCCTTCTCTTCTCTTTCCTATTCTTAGCTGAGCCTCTGCCATTCACGCCTGGTGGGGGCAAGTCCTTTATCATGGGCTCTGATGACATGTTGGAAAATGTGCTGGGCCTGGGAGACCTTGCAGATCTGACTGTGTCCAATGACGAGGCTGAATACAGCTATGATGTAAGCACCCCACTGCTCTTCTGCTTTAATAATACTCTATTCTGGCATTAATAAATAATAGACTTTACTTTAAAAAAAAAATAGTCTGTTCCCTGCTCAATTTTTAATTGCAGTCTGTATTGTGATAACCATCGGTTAACAGTTATAAAAACAGCCAGTCTTGTTTACTCAAATGTCATGTACTATATTAGCTTCATTCTGTATAAAGGTTACAGAGGACCTCGGTTGTCCAAGCCGGTGTGGTTTGCCGTGCGCTCAAATAGGACAACTATCCTAATGCCTCACAGTCAGGTCGACCTGCAATTTCCAGGTTTCATTTCACAGTTGTTAAAATGCCTCTGCAACGGCCCCTCCCCCCACCCTCTATTTTTAGCTGCCAGCCAATAAGGACGTGTTCAGGAAGACATGGAATCCCAAATATACCCTGCGAAGCCACTTTGATGGAGTGCGGGCCCTGGCCTTCCATCCTGTGGAACCGGTGTTGGTCACAGTCTCAGAAGACCACACCCTCAAACTGTGGAACCTCCAGAAGACAGTTCCTGCCAAAAAGTAAGTGCCTGCTGTGGCTTTCCAAGAAACGGGATGTCTTGGGATTGCTTTTGATATTCAAAAAATGATGTCTCAAGAAGCACATTGATTTTATCATGCAACATTAATGTTCCAAACAAACTGCTAAACAAAGTTTCATCTTGCTTTGCAGAAGTGCCTCTTTTGATGTGGAGCCCATATACACGTTTAGAGGGCATATGTGAGTATTGATTTCATGATATTGACTTTTTATACACTTTTTTGCTTTTTGTTTTGTTTAGTTTTAAAAACCTGCCTGTCAAATATTTGAAAAAAGTTAGACTCCAAGATTTACAAATAGTCAATAGTAAGCAGATTTCCTTACAAGAGCAACAAAAATGCATGCCGAGGTTGTTGTTGTCATTCCAGTTTATCCTAAATGTGTTGAGGAGAGCGAAAGTGTTGTGACAGTGTGGACAATACTGTACATGTAGGCATTGCCACAACCTTATGTGTTCAGAAAGGTAGTTTTCTCCTGGCCTCTTCTTTGTTTGCCCTTACTCATGGCAGTGCTTTAATACTCT
This sequence comes from Tor tambroides, assembly GCA_021397915.2. Classification (NCBI taxonomy): domain Eukaryota; kingdom Metazoa; phylum Chordata; class Actinopteri; order Cypriniformes; family Cyprinidae; genus Tor; species Tor tambroides. Next base: position 49,342 of record JAFVLL020009764.1, on the reverse strand, counting down.
ATACTGACACCTACTGGTCCGGATGCTTTAAGTTTATTAATTTCTGAGATTTCTTGCCAGAGCTTTCTTTTGCTGTCATACTACAAACATTTGTGTATTCAATCCCAATGATTATTGATATATTGTTAGTGGAAAGCAGTTTGCTGCTGCATTACACTATAAACAGTCTAGCTGCTTGAAGACCCAACATATTTACTCATTATTATTATTATTATTATTATTATTATGGTTAGTAATAATGTAGCTGGTCAGTTGCATGCCAGGGGATAGTCATATGATGCCAACCTGATGCTGTCCATAAGGGGGCGACCTGCTCATTGTAGAACAGTGGTTCTCAATAATTTTGACTCCCAAGCACTGATTATAACAAGTCATTATATGTAGATCAGTGCTCCCAAGGAATTTTGACTCCACATTTGTCCACAACAATATTTAGTCCCATCAGGATCAAAAAATAATAATTTACCTATTTTACCATGTTTTTATTTTTGCAAATAATTTTAGAGCTTGGCATAACAAAAGTATATTTGTTATAAAAATGGCCACTGTTGAAATGAGCATTGTAAGAATCCTGGGTCTTCAAAGACAAGAAAAAAACATTTGTTGAGAATGTAAAAGAAAAAGAAATATGTAGGTTTTTAGTTGTTTTAGCTTATTTTAATACTTGTTTTGTCTTATTTTAAATCATTTCAATAAATTCAAATTACTTTTTCTAAAAGGCTCAGATATCTTTGATTCACGTCAGTATACATTATTTTGTTCAAAAGTGCTCTTTATTTCTTTAGGGTTAATTTTTTTTGACTGAGTGCACCTTTAAACCTATGTCATAAAGCTCTTGACAAGCTTCCCTTCAGTCATTGCCTGTTGTTTGGAACTGGATAGTGAGTGTTTTACATGAGGGCACATGATATTTACCCTCTGAGATCTTGGTCCTGTCCTGTGAGAATGTGTGGTCTACAGTTTCATTGTTGTTGCTCTAGGATGTTTCCACATCACACACATAGCTTATCAGGGCAAGAATTTAACAAACAATCTACTGGCACTGTTTGACTAAAATATTGTATTACTGTGTACTTCAGTTAATGCACCTTTGTGGCCCCCAGAAAGTATTTGGACACTACAGAAACATTTAAGTGTTTGAGTATCATTGCATTAGACAAGTGTTTCACAAAGTGTGGAGCGAGCGGGCCAGATTTTTTTTTATAGGTTTAAAGGGGGGCGCGACCAAAAAAGTCTGAGAACTACTGCATTGGACACAAAATATTGCTTTTACTGATTTTACATAAACTACCTGAAAAAAAAAAAAAGTCTCTTGATTTGATATTTTCTTTTCTAATGCACTGACATGCATAAAATTTTGATGTGTCCCTAAGCACTTTTTAGGGCCCCTGAATAAACAATATTGTAATCCGCTGAATCCACCAATTCAGTCTTTCAGACAGTAATGTTTTGTCTCACAAATCCTCTTAACCTGTATGATCTGTTGCTGCAGTGGGCCTGTGCTCTCATTGGCTGTGACCTCGAGTGGCGAGCAGTGTTTTAGTGGTGGAATTGATTCAACAATACAGTGGTGGAACATCCCCAGCTCTAACGTAGACCCTTACGACACATATGGTGAGAAGATCAAATCTGTATGGCTATATCACATCTTATTTTGATAGAACTCGACAACAAGCAAGAATTTAAAAGGAGGAAACCTGCCTGATCACTAGTATCTTCTCTGTGTGTGTCTTCTTTTTCACTCAGACCCCAGCGTGTTGGCCGGTACGTTGTTGGGTCACAGTGACGCAGTGTGGGGATTGGCTTACAGTGGAATCAAAGAGCGACTGCTCTCCTGTTCAGCTGATGGGACGATCAAGCTGTGGAACCCTCAGGAGAAGTCACCGTGTCTCAGCACATTTAACTCAGATAGAGGTAAGCGTAATGTATCTTGTTTGCACTGTTATGTATGTAATCGATGACGTGTTGGCAAACTAATTTCTTCATTTCCTGTCTTTCAGATCATGGTGTTCCCACATCAATTGATTTCAATGGGTGTGATCCAGCTCATATGGTGGCATCCTACAACACAGGAGATGTTGTCATTTATGATCTAGAGACATCACAACCCGTCGTGGTATTCTCTGCACAGGGAGAGAGTGGTACGTCCTTCACAGTTGTTCTAAAAAAGACAAAGTACACTAGTGGATATGTGATATAATATTTATATATAGTTCAGTAATTTAATTACAAGAGCGTGAGAATTGGATTTGTCATGTTTGTTTACTTATGCTTCGTTGCAGCTATTCCTTTTGGGAATCACATTAATAAAGCAGTCACCCACCCCACTCTGCCAATCACAGTCACCGCTCACGAGGATAGACACATCAAATTCTTTGATAATAAATCAGGTGAGTTTTTTTATTGTCATTATAAAATATCATTATAAAGTATTGATGCACTATTGTTCACTAGTTTGGTCTTGGTACGAGTTTTATAATGTTTTCGAAAGAAGTCTTATGTTCACCAAAGCTGCATTTATTTGATCAAAAATATAGTAAAACAATAATATTGTGAAATATTATTACATTTTCAAATAACTGCTTTCCATTCTAATATTTTTAAACTGTCATTTTTAAAATCTAAAGATACTTAAGTCTTAGTGTCACATAATCTTTAAAAAACAAATCATTCTAATATGTTGATTTGGTGCTCAAGTAACATTTCTTATTATCACAGCACAAAATCACTGCTTAATATTTTTGTATAAACCGTGATACTTTTTTCAGGATTCTTTAATGAACAGATTTAATTTGAGAAAGAAATCTTGTGGAATATTGTAAATCAATTTAATGCATCCTTGCTGAATGGAAGAAAATTGTATTTCTTAAAAATAATAATAATAATAATTCTGTATGTCTGAATTTTTTGTTTTTTTAATATTCCCATTGTGTTTTAGTTGTTAATAAATATTTCAGTGTATTATTTGTTCATAAAGCATTTTTGTTCAGTTATATTTTGCCAGAAGTCACAAATATCCAGAGAAAAAGAAATGATTTGTTGAAGTCATGTCTGGATTATTCATCACCTTCCATCCATCTCTCTTTGTAGGTAAAGCCATCCATGCAATGGTGGCTCACTTGGATGCTGTTACTAGTCTGGCTATAGATCCAAATGGCATCTACTTGATGTCAGGAAGTAAGTGGGGTTTTTTTCTTTGATGAAAGTCATAATGATATATGGATATATTTTTAATTTTCTGCTAAATTTTACTTTTAAATATAAACTTAATGTCTCTCCTTCGTCTAACACAGGTCATGATAGTTCCATCCGCTTGTGGAACGTGGACAGCAAGACATGCGTACAAGAGGTTACCGCACACAGGAAAAAGTCGGACGAGGCCATATACGACGTTGCCTTCCACCCATCTAAGGCATACATAGGAAGTGCCGGAGCCGATGCCCTGGCCAAAGTGTTTGTATAAAAGCACGTCTGAATTAATGCATACGTAAAGACAAGAGAAAGAAAGGACTGCTTCACTGCCTTGTGTAACAAGAGTAGCATTTCTCACACTACATTGAAGTGGCTTCCACCTACGCTGTCAAACTCACACCACACACACAACGATACCAGGTGCCAAGAGGGGGACGTGCCGTTTTTTTGCGAAGCCAGTGTGGAGTGCTCAATCAGTTTTAATCTTTTTTTTGTTTTCTTCAAAAAAAGAAAAAAATAACTGTAATTTACTGTAAGTCAAAGCTGGAGTGAAACCAGTGTTTGTAGCCTTTTGACTGGTTTTGAACTGAGCTGATAATGTGTCCTGTAGGTATGTTTCAGTGACCATGGAGTGGTTATCATGTTCATCCATCAGTAGGTTGTCACCGACCATCATCCGGGCACCAGAGGAACTGAGTCCCGCCCTGCCGAGCCATAAACCAGACCCTAATCTCAGTCACCCTCCTCACCCTAATGTAGCGTGCAGACGAATACAGTTAAACTCAGTCAACCTTCATACCTTTAGCGTTTGTTTCATTTTTTGTGTAAAAAAAGTATAGTTTTTATAATCAATTTTATATAAATAAAGACTGTCATAAAACCGCTGAAAATCACATTTTTTTAAAGGGACTATAATCCCACTCGAGCCCTCCATTTTATGCGGTTCTTCTTCTTGAAGGTCTTGTGTCTCTGGAAACCCTGGATGAGTGCTCTCCTTACGCATACTACATTGCTTTAACATTGTTTTACCACATAACAGAGAGACTGTACGCTAGTAGAAGCACATCGCGTGGTGCCCTGAGAGCTTTTAGGAATTTACAAATAAACTGCAGCATCCTGTCACTATGTGATGTTTCTGTACATCTTACTGTAAAATGAGTTTAAGTATCACAGGTTAGAGATCCGAACGCTATTTATTTTCAGTTTGTGGATAGTCTTATCCTTCAGAGCATAGCTTGATGGTAACTCAAAGATTGGGCTGTCGCTAACCAAACCGAACAGGTTGTCTGGTAGGAAGTTAACGTATATAGGTTAATATAAAAGCTCATACCGTTTCTTGGTTGGCTGAAAACGGGGTTTAAATTCACCTCGTGATGCTGGAGATCAGTGGAGAAACGATACGTTAAAGGGTTGGTTCAACCCAAAATGAAAAATTATTTACTCGTTATCATTTACTCACCCTCATGTCATTACAGACCTGTATAACTGGAACATAAAAGCTATTTTGAGGAATGAAATGGAACTCAGTGGAATGTTGGTTACCAACGTTCTTCCAAAAATGAAAGAAAGCCTTACAGGTTTGGAATGAAATGAAAGCGTGTAAATGATAGAATTTTCATTTTTGGGACTGGAGGAATCAATCAGATTTTTTCTAAATAATTGGTTTGGTCGTTCTGCCCCAATCTGTTCAATGATTTTTAAAGGAAACAATGCAGTTTATGGTGTAACAAAAGACCTTTTCGTTTGTGTAATGCATGATTAATACTACAATAAAGTATTTTTTCTAGTCTTCCAGAAGTTCTGATCAGTTTGAAGAGTTTTGATGAGTTTTGTAAGGTTTTTGATTTACTACGAATCAACAGATTTTAAAGATTGTACCACATAGCAAAACAACTGTTGAAAAGTAATGTATATAAAATGTCTATAATAAATATTAAATGGTGTATCTGTATATGCAACATGCTCCTTGTCTCGACAGTTAATGCAGCGTTGTATTTATCGCGATATTTGATTGATGGGTCATTGATGATGCCAGGATTCACGATTTTAATAAAGATTTTGTTTCTACTGAGGGAGAGTCAGATTGAACAATCCGCCTACTACATAAATGAATACACGTGTTATTTGAATATGTTCAAGTTTCTAATGCTGCTCAACCTGTTCAGATGAGGATGATTTTCAGCTGGTCAAGTTGTACAAACACCTTGTCCTTTATTGAGAAGAAAGTAATAAATTAACAAATGTACAAGCAGTTTGACGCCCCTCCTCCCCTCTGTTTTCATTACGTGAAACAGTAAAGCATGCATATGGAAAGGTACACAGAAAATAGGTTCGATAAATACATGAAAGTATAATTTAAGAAAAGAAAAACATGATATATATTCAAAACGTTAACTTTTCAACCGTAATTCTCATCGCACACCCAGACATACGTGATTGATTGTGATGTTGTGAATCTACTACAGTGCATGTATATTGTTTGCTACTCCTGGGAAGGACTATATTGTATTATATAACCCAGATCTATTTATGCAATTGTGTGAATGAAAGCTGTTTATTTGTGTACTGCCATCAGAATGCATATGAGGGCGCTGTTTCACTGACAATCCTCATCATGACTGCTTTTGCTTACCATCTTGTGCACAACTGCATAACTGAAATTGAATCTTCAAGTCCCGAAATTAATATAAAAGAGCCTTTTGTTACAGTGACCCCCTCCACTGAAAAAAAAATACGTGCCAGAAGCAGCGAGTGAATGTTTTTCATCAGGAACATAAAAAGAAAGACTATAAATCACAAATAATTACATTCTCCACATTATAGAGAGGTTGACATACAATACTGTGTGATACATTCTCAATTAAGCTGTAAAATCCTTTGGATCAAACGTACCGATACCGTTATAACAAAACCATTCAAATCCCTTTTCTACAGAAGACAAAGGTGATTTTTCTTATTCATGCTTGCCCTTTTTTCTCCTTCCTCTCCTCCACTTCTTACTTTCTGTTCTTGCACTCAAGCAGTTGTGCTGTCTAATTGAATTCTGTAAAGTCCCTGCAGATGCCTCGTACGATGGGCTGCTGGAACTGCGCAAGGCCGGTGAACTCGCGAGTGAAAAACACATGGCTTTCCTTGGGCTCGGACGCCATCGCCTTCAGATCTTCCATCGGGGCCCAAGCTACGCCCACTGTAAACACAGTGATTCCTGTGAAGAAACAATTAGTACATGGTCAAGATTTCATCACACTTGTTTACTTTGTAAATGCACTATTGATATTTTGTGCATTAGAGATAAAGTACATTTTATAGTTCTTAAATGTTCTAGATGTTCAGACCCAGGGACCCCCACCTACACCCTTACCACCTCAGGGACCATCACTATAAAAGTAAGACTTGATTTTGTTGGTAACACTTAATTATAACTTTAAATAAGAACCCCCTGGACCCTCAGGGGCCTGCAAACCAAGGTTCTAGATTAAATGTCAGTGTAAAACGCATACCCTCCCTCTGGGCGGCCATAGCCGGCCCTCTCACATCATCGTAAGACTGTCCATCAGTGATGATGATGAGGAAATTCTTGTTGGTGCCTGTGCGGGGTTTAAAGAGACTCCGCATGGCAAAGCTGATGGCGTCTCCTGTGGCCGTTCCTCCGCTCATGTATGGGATGTTCTGCAGGGCCCTCAGAGCATTATCTTTTGTGGTGTGATCATTGAAGTTGAACTCCATCCTTTGGTCGTAGGTGAACTGAATGGCGCCAATGCGAGAGCCGATGTCAGAGATGTCAAAATTGCGCGCGATAGAGAGAAGAAGGTCCAGGACGAGCCGAAAGTTCCCATCACCTACGCTGCTGGAGCCATCAATCAGGAAGCCCAGGTTCACTGAGTTATAGCATGTCTTGCTGCAGAGCATCTGATCGATGGAGCAAAGTTTATGAGCTAGTGGCTTCACAAACTTGTTGGTGCTGAACCAGCTGGGCATGGTGAAGGTGAAGAACTCATTGTCCTTGCACACCGCCTGTCAGATATATGTTGGTATAATTGATTTCAGCAAATTCAGATGTTACCACTTAAGATTCCGCCCCCCCATGAATTCATATGTGAAATATCTTACCTTTCTCATGAAGTCTTGCTCGCTCACCAGGCTCATCTCCTCAGGGGCAGGTTTGGCGACAGACACAAAGAAGATGTTAATACCAGACTCTCTGGCTAAAATTGCTGCCTCCTCCACATTATCAGAAGGCCACCCATCGACAAACACCACAATGACCCGCGGGTAACCTCTCCGAACACCAAAATCTGGATTGAAGAAGTTCCTCACAGTGTGCAGTATGGCCTTACCTGTTCAAAAAGGCAATAACTCAAGCCTGCCAAGTTCTGCTTATTGAAGCCAAAGCATCTTCAATAATAAATCAATCCAACTAAAGCCATTATGTGTAAGAGATATAAGGAATGAGTTCATTACAAGATATTCTATATAGACACCAGTGTTGGGTAAGTTACTTTCAAAAAGTAATTAATTACAGTTACTAATTACTTTATCAATATTGTATTTAAATTACTTTACTAATTACTCTGTCTGAAAAGTAACTTAGTTACTCAATAAGTAACTTAATTATTCAAATCGCTAATTAGGCTACATCTTAAAATCCATATAAACCTTAATAGAAATTAAACTCTTTATTCTTTCAATTTGAGTCAAACATAGAATAGTTTAGCCTTTTAGCTTTAAAACAACTGTAATACTTAAACTTTTTTTATAAAAAATGTAACCACCTTTGGTTAACAAATAGAAATATGCTGCAAAATATCTGAATAACAAAAAAGCTTAAAAGTTAAACAATACATTTCAGTTTGGAAAGATGTTCAGGAAAAGCCCAACTAGTAAAATCCATACAGGTTTATGTAAAAATAACACGTTAACTAAGGTAAGAATAAATGACAGAAATGATCTTCTCTGCTGAATAAAGCCATGTCAGATCGTGCTGTTCTTATGAGGTAAATTCCTCATAGTAGGTCTTCTTTCATCTTGTTTTTTTTTTTATCTTTTTTTTTGTATCTAGGTGACGGCGTTTGCGCACAGGTCACTGCATATAATGAGCTCAGATATGGGAAAGACCGTACCTCAGTTTCCAACGGATTGCATAATCAGAAATATTAGTTTTTCATTTGAATTCGTTCATTTAAGTGTCAAGTAGACACTTCAAGCTTTTTAGATTCTATTGATTTTAGTCTGATATGTATCTGAGTCAGAGCCGGCGCCAGGGCACCTCCATCAGAGGGGCATTTGAATTTCTGGGGGGCGGGCACAAATCACGTTGTGTGTGTGTGTGTGTGTGTGTGTGTGTGTGGGGGGGGGGGGGGGTGCGCGTGTGTGTGCGTGTGTGGGTGGGGGGGGGGTGTGTGTGTGTGTGTGTGTGTGTGTGTGTGTGTGTGTGTGTGTGTGGATGGGAAACGTGCAATCGGTGATTGCGTGCAGTTTCTGACGCTCGCTAAAGCGTGCAATCGCTTTCTTATGTGCGCTGTTTTATCGGTTTCACTTTCGCTTTCGAAACGATCACGTTCAGCAAGAAGGGGAGAGGATGGAAAGTGGGGGGCACCGTAACTCGGCCCGCGAATGCCCCCCCTTGGCGCCGGCCCTGATCTGAGTATTTAAGGTTTCTCTGTGAATCAGGAAAATCTGAAAGTGAACGCACTGGCACGCGGAGGGTTAAAGCCGCTGCATTCAATTTTATCTTTAGACGGTAAATTTAGATTTCAAATTCAATATTGATTTTAGAACTGTTGAAATTATTTACTGTATGTAACGCAAGTACTTTATAAGTAACTGTAATTAAATTACCTAAAAATGAACAGTAATCCCTTACTTTACTTTTTCAGTGGATAAGTAATTTAATTACACCCAACACTGATAGACACTATCTGTGACATGCTGTCAATTATCAAACAAAAGTATACTGACTGTAAAAACAAGTGAAACATTTTTTCTTTAAGTTTTTGTTATATGTTGACTTTGAATGTTTAAAGAGTAGTTCACCCCAAAATGATATTCTGTCATCATTTATGCATGATGGAAGTCAGTGGGGACCAGCAACTGTTTGGTTACCCACAGTCTTCAAAATATCTTCTTTTATGGTTAACACAAGAAGGAAATCCATACCGGTTTGGAACAACTTGAGGGTGAGAAAATGACAGAATTTTCATCTTTGAATGAACTGTCTTTTAGCCTAGTTGTACTTTCAAAACTGTGTATTTTAACGTATTCTGGGACCTATTGATTTCCATTGTAAATGCCTTACTGTCAATGGCAATTGTTTTGTTTTGTCTTTTTTTTTTTTTTTTACTTTTCCAAAAAAAATTATTTAATTGACATGCTCTGGAGTCTAGATTCATTTCATCCAATCATTCATCTGAAATGTGAATAGAAGGTGAGGTTATAGACCTGTATTGGTATTGCCCCCAATGTATGGGATCTCTTTGATGGCAAAAGTCAGATCTTTGGCTGTTGTATAATTTGACAAGTAGAATTCAGTTCGAGGTGTCTCACTGGAAAGAAAAACATGAAGTTATAATACTCGCTGACAAAGGAACAAATTGCTAAACAACTGTGACAAACAACTAGGATTTGCACAGGTCACCTGGTTTGCACCACTCCTACATGAGGACCTGGTGTTCCAACCTTCAGCATGGCTACAAGCTTACTGACAAAGTTCTTCTGCAGATTATACCGCCGCTGTCCAATGTTGTAGCTGCTATCCAGCAGCAAAGCCATATCGACTGGGCAATCTGGAACAACATTTACACAGCTCTTTCTTGTTAAGATCATCATTTTGCTTTGACTAACAATTTAAATTGGATTAGAAAATCAGGTCATACAGACCCCTGTTTGCTGTTGTTGGAGGAGGAGGTTTCTTCACTGTTTTTTTGACTGGTTTCTTGGCTGCAAGGGAGAAGCAGGGATACTCAGTGTAGACTACACAAGTCAATTATTTCCAGTGATCTGAACACTTGTTACCTGCTCCAGATGCAACAGTGGCAGAACTGCTGGTTTGGCTGGACACTTCCAAAGGCAAGCTAATAGTTCCTGAGAAGAAGAAGAAAAAAAAATGTAACCTGACAAATCTGTATTCATAAACAACTTTAACTCACTTTTATATTCTATATTGTATATACACTATATTATTTATATAGACCAACTGGCCTCCCTTTTCCTAACTATATGACCTAGTTATACTTACTGAGATTAGTAGCACATCTTTTTTAATCAGCACCATTATGTTTAGAAGTTCATCAAGAACAATGTATTATGATATTCTGATTACACTAATTCTAATATTATTGTTAAATTCAGTATTTATGAAATTATATTTTTATTTTTGACAGTGTTCTGAGCGAGTGAGTAAATACTACTTTATTGTCTGTAAAACTTTGCATCTGTAAACAAATCTATAAATTCTAAATCAAAACAGACACGCAAATCGTGTCTCCACTCACTGGCCACAGTGAAAGATGAGCTCCATTGGGACAGGGACTGAGACTGGATGCCGTGAGCATAAGAGCTGAGGTAGTTTGTCCTCCCTTGAAGCCCGTGAACCTCCACAGGTCCACCAGATAGACCTATGATTCCTCTGTATGACAGACAAAAAATTTCCTTGCTTTCAAAGTTTCTTACAAAATTCTAGCAAGTCAGTAACGTTATCATTATTTCTGTGATTGTACCTGTGTATTGCTGCTCCACATATGCTGGAAATAGAGGCATATACTCCTGAACCGAACACTGACAGACTCCAGAGAGTGCAGTTTGCTGGGCAGAGAACTATCTGACGTGTGTCTGGTAGATCCACCGCACGGGTTCCACAGCTAATTGGTGTTGGAACTAAGAAATGTACAATGTAAGATATCACCTATATGATGATTATGTATCTGTCAATTAAATGTTATGTTAAACATGTTACTATGTTACAAAAAAAAATGTTAACTTGAAAACTATTTTTCTCCAAATGGTCTCTTTGCTATTAATTCAGTTAATACAAAATAAACTAAATTCAATTAAAAAGTGTTATTTGTTACATAAAAATGTAAATAGAGTGACTGACTTTTAAAACTGATATTTTCAAAAGAACAAAATGTTAAATATTTTCTCTAATGTAACTCAATTCCTTGTATTTAAAGTTGAAAATAAAAAAAGAGAATTAAAATTGGAATTCACTGACCATTTAAATCAGATCCAAATGTGCAACAGGTCAAAGACAGAATACCTGTGGGAAAAAAAAAATTAAATTAATGCAATGACATCTGTGCATCATGGCAATAATTCAGAATAACACATAAGAAATGTTCGGTAACAATCACTTTGAACAAACTAATTGCTTACCTAATACATGAAGTACAGCAAACCACATCGACATGGTTAATGAAGATATCTGTAGAGACAAAAGAACATTATACCAGGCAACAATGAATAGACCCCATTTTTCAATCATTTTTTATAAAGGGTTTTTTACTTAAAAAAAATAAAAGTAAATTGTCTAAGTCTTTGAAATTTATCTGAATTTTTTTCTTTTATCTGGGTGTTGTAATATTTATTTTGTGCACAGAAGTGAAATCAGATATGATACAGGAAAAACGTAATCTCCCCAGACACATCCATCACAAACAGCTCCTTTGGAACTGCATACTTCAGTTAATCCACTCACGAATGAGGGAGAAGGAGAGAGAGAGAAAGAATGGAGAAGAAAAAAATGTATATCTGGATATATAAAATTAGCTCTATTAAAAAGCACCAAACAGCCAAAAATCATCAACCTATGAAGATTACATCCAACTTACAGATATTGTGTAGGATGACGTTTCCTCAGCCTTAAAAGCTTTATAGAAAAAAAATAAGGTAATTCCGTTATGGATGATATTCCAGAGGTGTCTGAATAGTGAGGAAAGAGCTAGTCCTTTAAATAATGTCCCCAAAAACCCCAATGATTCTCTGCTGACATCACAAGAGGCGGGCCTTACATCCAAACCGCCTGAAAAGGACATTGTTTTAAATTCTCCAGCTTTTTAGCTGTTTAGATATAATATGTACTACAGTTTGTACCTATATAATAACTATATGCTTTTTGTAGCCTAATTTAATCAATGATGGTGAGTAAAGAAACAGAGAACTACCAAGAGGAGAATAAACAACAAATGAACACGTCATGACTAGGCCCTGACTTTGGGTTGAAAACTTTACCTTGAGGCTAATAACATGTAAACAACTTTGTTTCAGTGCTACAAATATAATCTAAACACACAATCTCATCCAAACTGTTCTGAATGTACCTCAAAGTCATTTGATTAAACAGAATAACAGGTAATGTGTCAGTCATTTGGCTGAAGCTTTTTATCCTAAATGACTTTCGAAAGACTTTCTGCATCAAAACACCTTTTGAACGAGACTTATGCTGCAAAAACTGTAGATCATCCATGAAATCTATTTATCTTCAGTATACAGACAGTGCTTAGCATGTGAAAGGACAATTGGGTGCATTAGCATGAGACTGTCCTGCTTTCAAAGAGGTCTCTCTCTTCTCTTGGTAACTTTTATGTAACCATCCTACATCAACTGAACTGTGGACCATTTCCAGGTTTAATCCTGGCAGCAAACAGGAATATGATAGGTTCGTGTTTACTGTGGCATCTCACAACTCATTGGCATTTACTGATTAAGTGCTGTAGACATTTGTAAGGGTACGTGGTGTGCGACAAGGTGCTTATTCAGTGCGACAAATTAAAAACCTCTCATGGAATGACACTCAATCCATCTGTTATGAGCCTCTTTGAACAACTGCTCATTGTAACAACTGGGAACTGTCCCAGTGTCTCAATTAATAAATATTTCACAGCACACAAAGTCTATGTCGGCTAAGGAAATTCTTGTGAAGGTCATGGTGGAAACATCAAGTCTCTCAACCACAGTGTGAACTTCCATATCAAAGAAAGCTTGGGCAGCTTAGGTAAACCAATAATGAGTCAATTCCAGCAGTTTAAGAAGCTTATTGATGTTGTGCCAAACTGGAACAAGAATTGGTACTTTAGATTTTGGATAGAAGTAAATGAAGGCACAATCAGGTGGTCGTTAATAAGGTGAATGGATAAGTAATGAAGCACGTAAATACGTGAATATTAAATTATGTCCAGTTACTCCCAAATTAAATTAGCCTAAATATCTTCATATACTATATTCAAACACAACCGTTCAAAGTTTATATTCACTATATTTGGTGAATATGAACACATTTTACTGAACCCAAACTTCCCAAACTTTTGAGCTGTAGAGTGTGTATGAACTGCTAAACATTGTATTTAATAATGTTAGTGCTAAAAAAGTTTTACCTTACCTAAACGCATTTAAATGTTTTGTTTGATTTTTCTTGGAGAATTAGCCCAGCTCAAGGGGAAACAGTGTGTTCCCTTATGTAATAGCACGGGTTTTGTTATAATAGGTTAAGCAGGTGATGATTTCCTGTGATTTGGTATTACACAGAGTTTGTTCCCATTGGGGCAGCTGATGGTCATATGGAAAAGTTGGCTTGACTCTTCTGGCTTTGTGCAGTCAGATGAAAAAGACTGAATTAAGGCGAAGTGACACACACGTTTCTTCCCAGGCCAGCATCGCGCTGTCACGTTTCACACCATGTGAGACTTCATGGGAGATCCGCAGCTTTCGTCCAAGAATGCAAAGACTACCGCTCCACTCCTTATAAATAGTAGTAACCGTCTAATACTTCGATGGATGGCTCATTTAGGCGACTGTCTTCACCTACACAAATATTAGCCTTGGCTAATGCTTCTTAGACTCGAGCCCAGATTTGTCCGCTGAAAAGAGAAATTTATTTTCCCAAAATACAAAATAATAATAAAAAAATGATTTCATTCTCTATGTTGGAAAATACAATATTTCACGATTAATAGCCTATAAGAGAGCATATATATTAGGTTTCTAGTTTTTGGGGAAATATTCTCTTTATGCCATGCTCCACATTGTGAATACACCACAGCAAATGTAATACGCCTCGAAATGTGGGGAATAAGCAGAAGTTACAACAACAACAACAACAAAAAAGGTTACAAAAAACTAGCTTGACTTTTGTTAAGGTAGTTTTCAGACATTTAATTATGTTTTTGTGCACTCCTGCAGTTTTACTCCGCTTTGTAGGGTCATTTATAGACACCTCCTAATACTCTGTTATGTACTTATCATCATCATCCTCCATTAGAGCTAATGGACTTCTAGTTCAAGTGAATGTGTTGTACACTGTAGATAGCTTGACAGTGAGTGGCACTAGATTTGGCCATATGTTTACACAACTGTTCAAAAGTTGTTGTTAAAAGAAATTATAACATTTATTCAGGATGCATTAAATTGATCAAAAAATAACAGTAAAGATACTATTTCGAATAAATGCTAATCTTTTGAACTTTCTATACATCAAAGAATTCTCATCAAAACAGCATGACTGTTTTTAACACTGATAAAAATAAGAAATGTTTTTAAACACCAAAATCAGCATATTACAATTATTTCTGAAGGATCATGTGAAACTGAAAACTGGAGTAATGATGCAAAAAAAAAAAAAAAATCAGCTTTGCAATCACAGGAATAGCCTACATTACATTAAAAAAATTACTGTTTTGACTGTATTTTTGATCAAATAAATGCACCCTTGGTTAGCATAAAAGACTTCTTTAAAAACGTAAAAAAAAAAAAAAAAAATCATACCCACTACTAAACTAGGCAAGTGTATATTGGATACCTTCTCATCTCTTAGCAGATGCACGACTTTCTCTTAGGACTTTCCTCCCATAAATCATAAAATTATACAACATAACACTGGTTAATATTTTCCAGAATTCATTATTTTTCAAACCGAGTAGTATTCTTGCACCAAAATAAGCATATGGGGTCTGCGCCAAAAAATCTCCTTGCATAACAGACCTACTTTAACCCCCGACACCGCTAATTTGAGAGAACATTCACCACAACACCACACACACCAAGATCCTCTTATTTTGTGACCACCATGTGGGACTAATTCTCTTGGATGTCATTTGAAGAGGGGACATGCTTGAGTAGAGTGCGTTTCAGTGCTTTGAATGGGGCAGGGGAGGACATTTCCCACAACCATAAGATCAGGTCACTGAGGTGTTAGTCATTTCTTTGAGAAAAATCCCAACTCGTATCCAACTTGCCACTTGCTCCAAACCTCTGGTACAGATTTCCCATGTAAACTGGACACAAAACACTTTTGTCTGCTTTTTTCCTGTATCAGAAAAAATAAACGATTAAAGCATGTTATTTGCACATTGAATATAATTCACTCTGTTTAACCCTTTACCTGATAATTATAAAGTAGTTATCTGAGTACTATTCTGTGTATTTGTGTTTTTTCTGTTCTGTGCCAGGTTATAATTCTTGTGTGACCTACAAGGTCAGATTTGTTTGCTGTTAATCTGTTTGTTCTGAAACCAGTTACTGACCTTGTCTGTTCTTGGAATTATGACTCTGGATTGTTTGACTGTTCCTGCTGCTCTGTTTGGATTCAAACCTTCACTGTTCCTCTGACTACGAGCACGCCTGCTGCTTTTGAATTATGTGCCTGGATAATGTAAATAAAACACCATTACCTGACTGTTCTGTTCGTTCTGCGCTTGAGTAATTTGTACTCAAGTCCTGACATTACAGTCTGGTCAAACAGGGACGGTTGTGGAGAGACAGGAGATTCTTACTTGGCAGTCACCAGGATCTATTTGTAAATCCTCCTGCTTTGGTTCCTTCAGCCTATCCTAGAGGCTCGCGCCATGATTCCTGCTGGTGCTTTGTTGATTTTAGTTTCAAACATTTACGTTTTAAACATCTCATCAAGTTTAATTGCTGGGAGAATGAAGATAGCAATAAATGAGAAACCAGGGATATTTTAGTTAAACTAAAACCAAAAAATATACTCAAATAATAAAACAACTATAATAAAGTATTAATAAAAGAGTATTTCAATAACACTGGCAGAGACACCATTCACATTCTTTCTCCTGCCCCAGATGTTGCTCCTCTTTAATGGACTTTTGGTGCCAAGTCATAGTTTCAAACTCTGATTAGTTTGGGAAATATTTATCTTTTTATATATGGATTTTGTTATGTAATTCTGAAGGAAGGCTGTAGGGAGTTCAGTGCCATTGTTTTTGCAGACTGTCTTTATTTTATGTTCTCCTGTTTTTGTTTAGCAAGATAGTTGTTTATTTTCTGATTCTTCAAAAGTGACATTCTTTCTCTCTTAGGTAGTGCATCAGTTTATTTTGGCCTTTTCTTATCCAGATGTATTTGGTTCCTTCCCTAATGCTATTATTTGAGATTGCATTTGATGCACTGGGATGGGAGAAGAATCTCCAGCAACCCAGAATGTGTAATACAGACATACCATTAAATGTGTCAACAGTTTACAAGCCTCAGAGAAAGAGACGAAGTGAAACCTTTAACCTCAACTTTATTGGATTCACACAATGACCTCACGTTCAACATGAGGCATTTGTAGACAACGTGACTCACTAGTAGCCTGGAGTGTCCTATTCTCTTGCGAAATTAAGATAATAGAGACAGAGAATGTGCTGTATTATCCTAATATTATTCTCATCACCTTATTTAAACGTTCAGAGGACATAAACTAACATAAATGACAGTTAAAGTCTTCCAGAGTTGCTGGGTTTCCTCATTAACCCATGAGGACTGACACTCTTGCCGGACTCTGGTAAAGGCCTGTCCTGGCGTTCTGATTCAGGAGGGCTCTCTGCCTTTCCCTCCTCTATGTTTTCACTTGCATTAGGGTCCACCGGCTCATCCTCCTTAAAGCCGTTGACGTCGAGCTGCACATCACCAGGCCGGGCCAATGGCACAGGAGGGGTGTGCCTGTGCGCTGATGTGGGTCTGAGGCAGTAGAACAGAGCCTGCAGGTCCTTCCGGAACTTAGAGCTCATGCCAATGTAGATAAACGGATTGTAGAAACTCGCTGACTTGGCGAAGAGGCTGGCCAGGATGCTGTTGAGTGGGGGTATTTGGTAACCCCAGGCGGACCACATGGAAATGACTGCATACGGGGACCAGGCCAACAGGAAGGCCGCACACAGAATGAGCGAGACCTGGAAAGAGAAACACAGTATGACACGTACATAAATATGTACATTTCTGCATTAGTCTTTTGATTTTAAAGGAGTAGTTAACCCAAAAATGAAAATTCTGTCATTAATTACTCACCCTCATGTCTTTCTAAACCTGTAAGACCTTCGTTCATCTTCAGAACACAAATTAAGATATTTTTGTTGAAATCCAAGAGCTCTCTAACCCTCCATAGACAGCAAGAGAACTACCATGGTCAAACATAGTAAGGACATCGTTAAAATAGTCCAGGTGGCATCAGTGGTTCAACCATAAATTTATGAAGCTACACTGAATACGTTGTGGTACTCATGAATGGTAGCGGACTGACACGGAACAGAAGAAATTGTTAAGTAAAGTTGTTAGTTTTGTTTTCTTTGCGCACAAAAAGTATTCTCATAGCTTCATAAAATTACAATTGAACCACTGATGTCTCATGGACTATTTTAATGACGTCCTCCTTACTACATTGCTTTGCCTTGACTGTGGTAGTTCCTTTGCTGTCTATGCAGGGTCAGAAAGCTCTCGGATTTCATCAAAAATACCTTAATTTGTGTTCTGAAGATGAACTAAGGTCTTACGGGTTTGGAAGGACATGAGGGTGAGTAACTAAAGACAGAGTTTTCATTTTTGGGTGAACTATCCCTTTAAGAGACTAATGGTAATTTATGGGGCGATGGATTTACCCGTGTGATGCTGCGTTCAATCTTTCTCTGCCTCTGGCTGATATCTCCTCCATGACTGGACTTGTGGCTGGAGCTGACAGTTCGGATGATGGATACATACGTAAAAACTATAATAAATAGTGGCACAAAGAAGTTGAAGAAGAAAATGCTGATGACGTAGAGCTTGACCGGAACAGAGTACAACGCTTGCACCCAGTCGATTTCACACGTCCCATACCCACGAGCTGCAGAGGAAATGAAATTCAGTGATCTCTAATTCAACTCAATTTTCAATTTCTAAAGATGGTGAATGTCTTACTTCAATCCTACCTCTGTAACTGCCCCAGCCCAGCAGCGGAGCTCCAGCCCAGAACAGAGAGCACAGCCAGACAGCAGCTATGACCAAGCAGATATTACGCTTGTTGACGTGATGAGCTGAAGGACATGGCAGAAACACTCGCATCAGCACAGTCCTCATAGTGTAATCATGCTGATTTATCTAGTATTTGTGCAGACAAGGCTAAAGAGCTTCTAAAAAAGCAAAAATAACATGGTTCTAGAGTTATCAAAGACTCAACTTCAGAGGATTTCAGGTCTTGGAAGAACCTGGTTCAACCATTTATTGTTCAATGAAAGACAAAACGAACGGGATTTCCTGGTTTCCAAATCTCTTTGGGTCAGATCACTGTGTCCTCCTGTAAATCATACTGTCTTTCAAACTTTTTAATATCAAGGACCCCCAAATTGCCTTGTGAGGGATCCCTTTTCTAAAATATAAAATTTAATGCATAAAGATCCACTTTTACTGTGCGAGAAGTAAACTGGACCACAAAACCAGTCATAAGAGTCAATTTTTTTGAAATTGAGATTTATACATCATCTGAAAGCTGAATTCAGATTGATTTGTTTCCATTGGTTTGTTAGGATAGGACAATATTTGTCTGAGATGCAACTATTTGAAAATCTGGAATCTGAGGGTGAGAAAATCGCCTTTAAAGTTGTCCAAATGAAGTCCTTAGCAATGCATATTACTCATCAAAAATTAAGTTTTGATATATTTATGGAAGGAAATTTACAAAATATCTTCATGGAACATGATCTTTACTTAATATCCTAATGATTTTTGGGTCACATATAATTCATATACACATTACTATATTGCTTGTCTAGGTTATTGATTATTTATTTTAAATTAATTATAATCCTACAGTAAATAATCAATTAATAAATTAATTAGAAAGCAAAATTAATAATATCAAATTTGCCTAACACTGTTATTCATAAATGTCTTATATATAAATGGTATTTTAAAAATAAATAGTAATATATTTTATTAATATATCACATGTTAAACAATTGTTTTGTAAAATATTTTTTTCTAAATCAATTTCTCTGAAACCCCTGTCCTAAAATTTGGTAATTATATGGCACCCTTCCCTAAACTCTCTAAAAGTAATGTATGCAGCTAATTTGTACTCCAGTAGTAAAACACACAAAACTTTGAAAAAAAATGTTGGAGGGAATAGATTTTGCATAGACTTTGTAATGTAATTACAGAGCAGCTTCCAATGCATGAGCACCTGCTCTAAATACTGGGTACCAGCTATACAAAGGTATAATAACTCCGTAGGTTTGGCCAGGATAGAGCATACCATTCTGAGGCTGGCAACCTTTGATGTAGCGGATGACACTGATGGCTGTCAGTGTGTTGATGCTGATGAGTCCGAAGAGCAGGATTAGGAATCCGTCCACCTGGCCAAGACACAACATCTTATACATTGCAAGCAGGTCTGGTATTCTCTGCAAAAAATGAGGCAGTAATCGCTCTGACTTGTCTCATCACCCACTAACCAGACCCTGGGGAACAAGCCAGCAAGATTAGGGGATAAAAGGACACATGCCCGTGTACTTGGAACGACTACAAATAAATCCTCTCTTCAGCCCCTCCTGCCTCACATCACCACCTGCCAGACTGCAAAGGGAACACAGTGATGGACCTCTCACACCAGATACTGCGTGATGTTCTCTGAGAGCATTCAGTGAACTAAAAGGAATCATGCTTAAAGGCACTTGATCATTTGAACTTTGTAACTGAATTATTAATATTCTTTTACCACTTGCTCACCCTCACGTGGTTGTAAACCTGTATGACTTTCCTCAGTGGACCCTAAAAGTATATATTTCACTCACACAAAATTTTTTGTTCATACAATGATACCTAATGGGGTTCAAAACGAATCCAACCCCTTTCATTTCCATTGTACATACAAAAAACCTTAAACATTTTTCAGAATATCTTTCTTTGTGTTCCACAATAGAAAGAAAGTCATGCAGGTTTTAGGTGGCATATCATCACCTTACCTTGCAAGTCCAAAACGTCTTTATAAGATAGCCTTGATCCCTTAGAACATCAAAAACTTCAAGGATTCCTCGAGAATACCCAAAAACAGCAATACTGGCATCAGAAATGGCAAGGTTGAGAGTCAAGAAATCCTGTGGTTCCAGAGACTTTCTTTGCTTGGTTAAAAGTAATATTACAACCCCATTTCCAATCCAAGAAAGCCATCCTATCAAAAGAATAAATAAAATTCACTGATCTTTTCTCACATGACATCTTTCAATGTAGCGAAGCTCAAGAAAAAAAACAAATCACAGTAACGTATGGAGAATTCAATGCAATTACACTAGACTAATTACCTAGTATCACCAAATAGACACCAATAGCCGTTTCTCCTCCATTCAACACTCGGTAGACTGTGACATTTGAGGGAAGAACACTGTGGATGTCCATCTTCAATGAAAATCTTTAGGTTGGACTCATATCAGAGTGACGTTTGCTATGGTTGACAGTCTTACTCTCTTCATTGGTGGAAGATCTAGCAGACTAGACCAAATACCCTAGATCTACACTTGAGCAAACATCTGAACTGTAACAGAGCACAGACTAGGTGTAATCTCCTTATCTTGTTAAAGACTTTAGAGACTGAGACTTTTGGGACAGTTCTCGTCAGTCAGCAAACCACTTACGGCATTTATCTCTGCTGTTGAACTCACCCGACGTCAGTAAGCCCGTGATGAGGCATACGATGTCTAAATCTATGCTGATGACCCACTCAAAGTAGACTCAAAGAAAGAAAACAAAATGCAACTGGTGCGTAAGACTTTATTGTCAGGAACCTTTAGTATTGAATTAAATAGTATAGGAAAACAGTATAAAGTACATGGAATATGAGTGATTCTGAAGTTAGAGGGGTTTTAATGGAGTACAACTGAAGAGATCTTGATTCCAGTTTTGAGAAGGGTGGATAACTGGACTTCAACGCTCCTCCTATTTCTGACCAAGCTGGGAGAGCTGTGGAGAAATTAATAGGTTTAGCGTTAACCGCTCTCATACTCCATAATCACATCAACATTTAAACAAAAGCAGGATTACTACTGAATAATTGTTCAGCAAACACTCAGTGTCGTTTAAGTTCATGACCACAGCAAGAATTGGGAGAAGTAAGACACACTCTCCTCTTTTTCACTCAGAGCAAAGGGGTAAAAGTATATTAACAAGAAATTGATGTGGAAAAAAAAACTAGGCAAAATGTTTAAAAAAAATATTTACAGAGGGAAAGGCACGTTATGACTTGGTGTCAACGTTGTTGAGACAAAGTACAACATAGATTTGCTTCAAGCAGCAAAAAGCATTCCAAGACACTCAAAGCAGTGCTGTTCCCTTCAACTCAACGATAATCGGTTGGGTTTTAGAGCAATGGATTGTGAGGGATCTGATTTTTCACTAAATTCTGTCATTGTATATGAAAAAATGTTAATGAATTTGTATTTTTATCTGGTAACTGCCATTTCAAACTTTGCATTTTAAAAGTCCCGTTTTTTAATGAACTGCACTTCATGTAGGTTTATGCAGTAAGTGAAGTGATCATACCTGTTTCATGAACTGGGCTGCATTGAAAAGCTCGCTACAGCCATAAAGAACCCGCTTCCCTTGCCTGGCCTGTAGAGAAGGAAATCATTACACTCATAAGCAAACCAAGTTCTTGTAGCACATTTTACATGTCAAAATGTGTGCAACCATACCTTTGTGTAGTCAACAAGATTTTGATACTCTATGTAATTGCCCCCACCAACGACGAAGACGATGGCCTGTGAAATGATAATCTGTCATCAGCTGTTCAAGCTCAACAGTGCGTGAATTTCAATGCAACCTGTACAAACACTCTGTACTAAATAAAACCCTGTAATATTTCACAGTCTGACTCAAATGGCCGTCTCACAGACATGAGCTCAGACACTCTGGGCTTCCAGCTCACTTTGTCAGCAGCAAGGCCTATTCTCCACTAGGAACAGAAGGCTATCTGTGCCATAGATTAACCCTGCCAGGTTACAGTGCATGGGCGCCAAAGTGTGAAGATAACGTATCAACATCCACACGGTACAAAATCACAACCATCAGATATCGGTTTTTTATACTCACCTCTTGAAAGGGGTTCTTGTTCCTTGGAATGGAGCTGAGGGAGTTAAACAGTTAGGATTAATTCATCATCACCGGCAGAGAGCGAAAATAGCCAACAGTTGTAGAAAGAAAAAAAAAACCTCACAGATCTTCTTATATTCTAAATATTTTCAGTGGAAAGTTACAGCTTTGGCAAGGATGTGCAGAGCCGTTATTTACCTAACTTCAATACTGCCTTATGTGTATGTAATAAAGACACAAGTGATTTCGAATTCCTCCATGGATCAAATTCCTTTAACATAATATTTGAATACAGTGGGACCAAGTCAAACACTGAGATGTATCATTTGAAAATATAAGGAGCCTAGTCTTCGTCTTCGGTGTCCTACCTCTCGCTTCCGCGAAGCATCTTGGGATCAAAGTATCTGTAGTCATCCGTCTCCTACAAAAATCACAACACATAACATTAGGGATTACAGAGCGCGTAAGTAAATTAAGGATGAAATAACACTCAGCGCACCCTCCCCACATCACCATCTCCTAAAAACCACCTCATCTATCTACATTAAACGCTTATCAAGACCGAACGCTTCCCAGCAACCATTCGTCTGAGAAGGTTCAAGAGGCCTCAAACAGTAAAATGTCCTCCAGTTTGACTCAAAAAAGCAAGATTATCATCACTCTGCTTTGAAGAGTCTCGACACAAATTGAGGAGAGCTGTCTCTGAGGCGGAGGCCAATGGCCTCCTACTTCCTCATCCTCCGTATCGGATGGGCCAAGCCTGTCTCTTCCCCCACGGGACCTCAGTCAGCCTGGCCTGGCAGGCCTGGCGCGCTGGCGCATACTTCATTCTGGGAAGAAATACTTTGCCGTCAGCTCACAGAAAGAAGAGCCTTGCTTCACTTCCAAACGGTGAAATGCTCCAGATTTTTCTGCTATCGGTTTACCCTTGTCGGATAACGAAGCTCAATATTAATAGAGAGTGCCGAACACACAATTGCAACCCTGTCGCACAGGCCCATCTGCGAGGACTATCTGACGAGTGGCGGAGGCAGGAGATTCTGTAGCGCTCAGCCTCTCAGCTTCCCCAACAACAGCTGTATTGTGCAGGGCACTGAAATTCCAGTAGCTGAGAAAATGATAATATGGTTATGTTCAATTCAAGTTTATGGGCAACGAAGGGGAAGCATTTCCAGTCGGTAATGGGATATGGCAATCTGTCCACCTCAGCTTTTGAGAGCGAGAAGATCAGAGGGACCCTGAGGGTGTTTCAGAAGGAAATAAGGTCTTTATGTCAAGGAACGAGAAGGGGAAGCTAAAAGGCCGCTGTTACACAAACGAATGATTGCAAGAGCTAGCTGTCTCCATTACAGCGCTTTATATTTAAAACACGTTGGGACAGTTCCTGGAAGGGTGCTTGGGGAAATTCAAGACGTCTAAATAGAAAGGAGTCCTAGAAGTCATATTACGAGGGCGCTGTCAAAGATTTGCCACATCATCTCTTCTGTGGTAATTCCACATTTATAAAACATCAGCATCAATCATTCTCCACGCACCGTCCCAGCAGTTAGTTGATTTCAAAGCATCGGGTGATATTTTCAAAGCAGATTTTTCCTTCAAGGCTCTCCAATGATAACTTGACAACAGGCGGTGTGTTCAAATACCTGATGCTTCATATACAGACATTTTGCAGACAATGAGATCCTCGAGTGTAGCAGAACACAATTCCATTATCGATGAAATAGCTTCAGCTGCTGTAGCGACGTCCCCTAGTGCTGCTCACATGAGGGGTTTGCAACTTTGTTTTCCGCCTCACAAATGTGAAAAGCCCAAACGGACTGCTTCCAAATCTCTCAACCCTAGAAACTTAATACATTGTGCTTCAGGTTCACTCACTAGAAACCCTCTCCCTCTCTCTCCACAGGTATTGCCCTGGCTGAGACAGTCGCATTAACCGTGCAGCTCAGATTGCCTGGATTGAGGTCTCAGCACACTCAAAGTGCTCCTTCAGTGCCTCATTCAGGGCAAATTCAGTGTCCCATAGCGCTGCAGTGTCATACACATTAATCCGCAGTCAGCCTTGGCAATACAGAATCTTGTGTGCACACTGGACACAAATACACTATCTTTTTAGATTTAGACTTTTAGCTAACAATCAAAATTCTTCTTTATTACTGAAAGAGTTTCATACTAATATATCAGCAAAACATGTTTAATATTTGTGCTTATGAGGGAGATGATGAAAGGATGTAAGGAAAGGGAGAAACAGACAAGAACGCTCACCGGGTTTGACTTCATTTCCATCAAGTTGTCCAAGATGCGAGTAACCGGCAAGTTCTATGAAAGAAACAATTGAGAGTCATAATAAACCCCAAAAAAGAAGCAGATGCTTTTGATCTAAAGAAACTTAGAAATAAGGAACATCACAATCAATTTATCAAATAAAAGCCAGAAGTACCGCAATATCAAATATGACTAGTAGAGAAGTCGGAGCAGAAGTAAAAAACAGAAAAAAGTTTGCAAAAGGATTTGGAAAATGCTGCTCGCTCACTGATCATTAACACATCACTTTTATTTCCCCAAAATGAATTAACTTTTTTTTTTGGTAGTGTATCCAATCTTACATTTCAAAAGTTGCTGCAACGATGCCTGAGTGCCCATCATTTTGATGTTTCTCAGGTGTTCGGTGTGTTTTTATAGTGCTGTCCTGGTTTTAAGCCGAAAGTATACTTCATTTTTTTTAAGCATACACTGCTAGGGTATGTGGAACAACAACAACAAACTACTTGAGACTGCAACAACAACAGACACACATGTTGATAAATGCTGCTGTGAGGGGATAAGAGATACCTGCAACTCCAGTTTAAAGTACAAAGACATTTCAGTCGGCCATAACTTCAGAAGAGAAACAATGCAGACACTAGACAATGAAGGATGAAGCTTTCTAGAGCACATGTGTTGAGTACCTGTGTTCACAGACACTATTATATGGAGTGTACTTTGAAAGGCTATGTGCACAGCTGTATGAAACTGAAGTATAATTTGATATGGGTGTTTTTTAGTATATTGCGATTTCTAGGGTGTTCTTCTTGGTATTTTTAGCACACCGCTCCTCGGTTTCTTAGGTGATTTTAGCTCATTGCTATGGGTTTAGTAGGCTGTCTGGGAATTTTTAACGTATTACTTGCTATGCTGCTTAAATGGGCTGGGTGTTTTTCACATCAATATGCATTTGCTGCAGTGTTCTGGGTGGTTGCTTACTAAGTAAAAAGAGCCCAGCCTTTGTGATATTCTGGTCCTTAGATACAGCCTAGGTAAATACTTACATGCTGTTTCAGGACCAGATTTTTCACCCCCTCCATCACAAATTGGGAGCCAGTGTTCATCACCCTCGAGAACAGTCTGAAAAATGACAGGTCATTGAATATAAAACACATATGGCATCAACAAAAGGATTCATATTTTGAGAATGAAATTTGTCATAGCTTCATACCCCATTGGTTTCACTCCACTGCTCCCGTAATTGGCTGGTGTTGCAGCCATCTTGGTGAAAGCTCTGGAAAAGAGGTTAGAATAGTTGCAGCACTACTGTTCTCATCTTTCAACTAAATTGAATGTAGTAACTAGGCAAATGTGACAGTGTGTTATGGTGTGTTTGTTCACAATCGCCAGAACTTACTTCCACTGCTTAATGTAGTTAAGTGAGGATAAGTCGCAGGCTGCATCAACCAAGGCTTTCTTGTACTGTTCAAGATCAGCCTGAAAAGAACAAAATGTCTTTATTTATTCAACACTCAACTCTCAAAATCCAACAGTTTAAGAGGATCTGTTTTTATAGAATGAAGGATGACTTATAGCTCACAAGCCATAAGCATTCATCAGGGTAAGGAGAAACTCTACTTCCTGTTAGAGACAGAGTCGTCTATACCACATGAGTGAGAGGGCCGTTTTCATGTCACCAACCTCATTACAGCCTCAGAAAACAAACAACAAAATGACTGTTTTTGGAGTTTAAGCAAACTCTCAGCCAACAATAACCTACGCTGGTTCAGGAGGACACAGATGAAAGAAAGGATAACCGAAAGACGTGGAAAAATAGTTCAAACTCTGAGCACACTATTCTTTTTTGGAAAGTCAAAGCTTTTACAGCCTGCACTGATAAACATAATAGAGAATGACAGTCCTTGCCCACAGCACAGGCCAGTGCGCTTTCTCCAGGGTTGAAATGTGGTCACTTGGACATTGTCCATCCCAGCTTGGTCCCACGAGTCCATCCCTTCGGAAGTGTACACACGAACTCAAAAATGTCATTTGTATGGCCGTTTAAGTAACATCCCACAAAAGAGATCTTGCCATGAGCTGAACAATCCTGCTTTATCAAGGTACAAGAGTAATAACACTTGGCCGTGGCATCAAAG
>JAFVLL020009764.1:0-22330 GCA_021397915.2 Tor tambroides | reverse complement strand
ACAACTGTTGAAAAGTAATGTATATAAAATGTCTATAATAAATATTAAATGGTGTATCTGTATATGCAACATACCCTTTGTCTCGACAATTAATGCAGCGTTGTATTTATATCGATATTTGATTGACGGGTCATTGGTGACGATTGCCAGGATTCACGATTTTAATAAAGCTTGTGTTTCTACTGAGAGAGACAAACCGCCTACTACATAAATTAATACACGTGTTATTTGAACGTTCAAGTTTCTGATGATGCTCAGCCTGTTCAGATGAGGATGTTCAGCTGGTCAAGTTGTACAAACACATTGTCCTTTATTGAGAAGTAATAAATTATAAACAAATGTACAAGCAGTTTGATGCCCCTCCTCCCCTCTGTTTTCATTATGTGAGACAGTAAAGCATGCATATGGAAAGGTACACAGAAAATAGGTTCGATAAATACATGAAAGTATAATTTAAGAAAGAGGGAGGGGGGAAGATATATAATAAAAACGTTAACTTAGCCGTAATTCCCATCGCACACCCAGACATACGTGACTGATTGTGAAAAATGTGACGTTGTGAATGTACTACAGTGCATGTATATTGTTCGCTACACCCGGGAAGGACTATATTTTATGATATAACCCAGATATATGTGAATGAAAGCTGTGTATTTGTGTACTGCCATCAGAATGCATATGAGGGCGCTGTTTCACTGACAATCCTCATCATGACTGCTTTTGCTTACCATCTTGTGCACTACCTTGCATTACTGGAATTGAATCTTCAAGTCCCGAACTTAATATAAAAGAGCCTTTTGTTACAGTGACCCCTCCACAGGAAAAAAGATGTGCCAGAAGCAGCAAAGGAATGTTTTTCACCAGGAACATAAAGAGAAAGACTATAAATCACAAATTCTCCACATTATAGAGAGGTTGACATACAATACTGTGTGATACATTCTCAGTTAAGCTGTAAAATCCTGTGGATCAAACGTACCAATACCTTTATAACAAAACCACTCAAATCCCTTTTTCTACAAAAGACAAAGGTGATTTTTCTTATTCACGCTTGCCCTTTTTTCTCCTTCCTTTCCTCCACGTCTTACTTTCTGTTCTTGCACGCAATCAGTTACGCTGTCTAATTGAACTCTGTAAAGTCCCTGCAGATGCCCCGTACGATGGGCTGCTGGAACTGCGCCAGGCCGGTGAACTCGCGGGTGAAAAACACATGGCTTTCCTTAGGCTCGGACGCCATCGCCTTCAGATCTTCCATTGGAGCCCAAGCTACGCCCACTGCGAACACAGTGATTCCTGTGAAGAAACAGAACATGGTCAAGATTTCATCACACTTGTTTACTTTGTAAATACACTATTGATATTTTGTGCATTAGAGATAAAGTACTTTTTAGAGCTCTTAAATGTTCTAGATGTTCAGACCCCCACCTACACCCTTACCACCTCTGGGACCTTCACTATAAAAATGAGGCTAGATTTTGTTGGAAACACTTAATTATAACTTTAAATAAGAAAATGATCTTCTCTACCGACCCCCTGGACCTTCAGGGGGATGCAAACCCTTGGTTGAAAACCCAGGTTCTAGATGAAATTTCAGTGCAAAAAGCGTACCCTCCCTCTGGGCGGCCATAGCTGGCTCTCTCACATCATCGTAAGACTGTCCATCAGTGATGATGATGAGGAAATTCTTGTTGGGGCCTGTGCGGGGTTTAAAGAGACTCCGCACAGCAAAGTTGATGGCGTCTCCAGTGGCCGTTCCTCCGCTCATGTACGGGATGTTCTGCAGGGCCCTCAGAGCATTATCTTTTGAGGTGTGGTCATTGAAGTTGAACTCCATCCTTTGGTCATAGGTGAACTGAATGACACCGATGCGAGAGCCGACGTCAGAGATGTCAAAGTTGCGAACGATAGAGAGAAGAAGGTCCAGCATGAGGCGAAAGTTCCCATCACCTACGCTGCTGGAGCCATCAATCAGGAAGCCCAGGTTCACTGAGTTATAGCATGTCTTGCTGCAGAGCATCTGATCGATGGAGCAAAGTTTATGAGCTAGTGGCTTCACAAACTTGTTGGTGCTGAACCAGCTGGGCATGGTGAAGGTGAAGAACTCACTGTCCTTGCACACCGCCTGTCAGATATATGTTGGTATAATTGATTTCAGCAAATTCAGATGTTACCACTTAAGATTCCGCCCCCCCATGAATTCATATGTGAAACATCTTACCTTTCTCATGAAGTCTTGCTCGCTCACCAGGCTCATCTCCTCAGGGGCAGGTTTGGCAACAGACACAAAGAAGATGTTAATACCAGACTCTCTGGCTAAAATTGCTGCCTCCTCCACATTATCAGAAGGCCACCCATCGACAAACACCACAATGATCCGAGGGTAACCTCTCCGAACACCAAAATCCGGATTGAAGAAGTTCCTCACAGTGTGTAGTATGGCCTTACCTGTGCAAAAGGCAATAACTCAAGACTGCCAAGTTCTGCTTAACATCTTCAATATTAAATCAGCCCAACTAAAGCCATTAAGGAATAAGTTCATTACAAGATATTCCATATAGACACTATCCGTGACATGCTGTCAATTATCAAACAAAAGCATTTTGACTGTGAAAACAAGTGAAAAATGCATTTACAGTAATGCATTTACAATGGAAGTCTATGGGCCAAGGCATTTTGAAGGGTTTCAAAGCACAGGTGTGAACATTTTCACATGCTACATTGTTGTACCAGTAGGTAGCAACAAGTGCTAGTCTTTTTGAGTCATTGAATCATTTATTCAACCAGTTCTACAAAACTTGATTTATATCAGGAACAAAACAAATGACTGCCTTTGAGTAACTGAATCATTCACTCAACCCAATTGTTTTAAAAGCAACACTCTTTTGTTCAGGAATGAAACAAGTTTATGAGTTATTGAATCATACACTCAACCTATTAATTCAAAACACTGATGTGCATTTCCCATAGATGCACAAATGCTGTGGTTTCGTTTGGAAGTATTTTTTTCTCAAAAATAGGCAAAGTCACTGGTAACACTAAAAACAGGTTGACTTTCTGATTCTGCGATCATTTACTCGCATTCAAGTTGAATTTCTTTCTTCTGATGAACAAAAAAATATTTACACATTGACTTCTATAGTATTTAGCTATGAAGTCAGTGGGGACCAGCTACTGTTTGGTTACCCAAATTCTTCTAAATATATTCTTTTATGTTTAACAGAAGAAGCAAATTCATACAGGCTTGGAACAAATTGAGGGTCAATAAATGATGACCGAAGTTTCATTTTGAATAAACTCTCTTTAAAGTCTAGTTGTACTTTCAAAACTGTGTGTATTTCAACATGTATTCTGGGGACTTACTGATTTCCATCGTAAGTGCATTACAGTCAATTGCAATTTTTTTGTTTCCAAAATAATAATAATAGTAATAAAATAGCATGATTTAATTGAGATGCTAGGTTCATTTCATACAATAATTCATTTAAAATGTGAATAGAAGGTGAGGTTATAAACCTGTATTGGTATTGCCCCCAATGTATGGGATCTCTTTGATGGCAAAAGTCAGATCTTTGGCTGTTGTATAGTTTGACAAGTAGAATTCAGTTCGAGGTGTCTCACTGGAAAGACAAACATGAAATTATACTCGCTGACAAAGAAAAAATGGCTAAACAATTGTGACAAACAACTTGGATTTGCACAGATCACCTGGTTTGCACCACTCCTACATGAGGACCTGGTGTTCCAACCTTCAGCATGGCTACAAGCTTACTGACAAAGTTCTTCTGCAGGTTATACCGCCGCTGTCCAATATTGTAGCTGCTATCCAGCAGCAAAGCCATATCGACGGGGCAATCTGGAACAACATTTACACAGCACTTTCTTGTCATGATCATACTTTTGCTTTGACTAACAATTTCAATTGGATTAGAAAATCAGGTCATACAGACCCCTGTTTGCTGTTGTTGGAGGAGGAGGTTTCTTCACTGTTTTTTTGACTGGTTTCTTGGCTGCAATGGAGAAGCAGGGAGACTCAGTGTCGACTACACATATCAATTATTTGCAGTTATCTGAACGCTTGTTACCTGCTCCAGATGCAACAGTGGCAGAACTGCTGGTTTGGCTGGACACTTCCAAAGGCAAGCTAATTGTTCCTGAGAAAAAAGAAAAAAATGTAACCTGACAAATCTGTGCTGATAAACAACTTTAACTCACTTTAATTTTATATTCTATATCATTTTATACACTATATTATTTTCATAGACCAACTGGCCTCACTTTTCCTAACATTATGACTTAGTTAAACTTACTGAGATTAGTAGCACATCTTTTTTAAATAGCACCTTTATGTTTAGAAGTTCATCAAGAACAATGTATTATGATATTCTGATTACACTAATTCTAATATTGTTGTTCAAATTCAATATTAATATAATTATATTGAATTTATATTGTAAATTATAAAATTATATATATATTTTGACAGTGTGTGGAGCGAGTGAATAAACACTACTCTATTGTCTGTAAAACACTGCATCTGTAAACAAATCTACAAATTTTAAATCAAAACAGACACTAGCATTTGTAATGACGCAGATTGTAATTGTCTCTACTCACTGGCTACAGTGAAAGATGAGCTCCATTGGGACAGGGACTGAGACTGGATGCCATGAGCATAAGAGCTGAGGTAGTTTGTCCTCCCTTGCAGCCCGTGAACCTCCACAGGTCCACCAGATAGACCTATGATTCCTCTGGAAGACAGACAAAAGCTTTTCTTGCTTTTGGAGTTTCTTACATAATTCTAGAAAGTCACTATCTTTATTACATTACTTCTGTGATTGTACCTGTGTATTGCTGCTCCACATATGCTGGAAATAGAGGCATATACTCCTGAACCAAACACTGACAGACTCCAGAGAGTGCAGTTTGCTGGGCAGAGCACTATCTGACGTGTGTCGGGTAGGTCCACCGCACGAGTTCCACAGCTAATAGGTGTTGGAACTAAAAATATACAACATAAGATATTACACATATAATGATTGTTTCTCTGTCAAATAAAGCAAATATGTTACCAAAAAAGTTAACTTCAAAACTATTTTTCCCCCAAATTGTCTCTTTGCTACTATTAAAATGAATATAAAATAAAAAAAATGAAACAATTAAAATATAAGTGTTTGTCATTTGTTACATAAAAATGGAAAATTTTTAAAAATATTTTCTCTAATGTAACTCGATTCCTTATATTTAATATGAAAAGAGTTGGGAAAAAAAGAGAATTAAAAATGGAATTCACTGACCATTTAAATCAGATCCAAATGTGCAACAGGTCAAAAACAGAATACCTGTGGAAAAAATATAAAAAATGAATGCAATGACATCTGTGCATCATGGCAATAATTCAGAATAACACACAAGAAATGTTTGGTAACAATCACTTTGAACAAACTTACTGCCTACCTAATACATGAAGTACAGCAAACCACATCGACATGGTTAATGATGATATCTGTAGAGACAAAAGAACATTATACCAGGCAACAATGAATAAACCCCTTTTTTCAATCATTTTTATAAAGTTTTTTTTTCTAGAAAAAAAATCAAAATCGTCTAATGCTTTGAAATTTATCTTAATTTTTTTCTTTTATCTGGGTGTTGTATTATTTATTTTGCGCACAGAAGTGAAATCAGATATGATACAGGAAAAATGTAATCTCCCCAGACACATCCATCACAAACAGCTCCTTTGGAACTGCATACTTCAGTTAATCCACTCACGGATGAAGGAGAAGGAGAGAGAGAGAAAGAATGGAGAAGAAAAAAAAAGCATATCTGGATATGTAAAATTAGCTCTATTAATAAGCACCAAACAGCCAAAAATCATCAACCTATGAAGATTAAATCCAACTTACAGATTTTGTGTAGGATGACGTTTCCTCAGCCTTAAAAGCTTTATAGAAAAAAAATAAAGTAATTCCGTTATGGATGATATTCCAGAGGTATCTGAATATTGAGGAAAGAGCTAGTCCTTAAATAATGTCCCCGAAAACCCCAATGATTCTCTGCTGACATCACAAGAGGCGGGCCTTACATTCAAACCACCTGAAAAGGACATTGTTTTAAATTCTCCTGCTTTTCAGCCGTTTATATATAATATGTACTACAGTTTGTACCTTTATAATGACTATATACTTTAACACTGTGTAACCTGTGTAGCCTAATTTAGCCAATGATGGCGAGTAAACAAAATGGAGGACTACCAAGAGGAAAATAAACAACAAATGAACGCCGCCATGTACACGTCATGGCTAGGCCCTGACTGGGGGTTGAAAACTTTACCTTGAGGCTAATGAGGTGTAAACAACCTTGCTTCAGTGCTACAAACATCATCTAAACAGACAATCTCATCCAAAATGGTCTGAATTGACCTCAAAGTCATTTGAGAAGACCTGACTAAACTTAACAGGTAATGCGTCAAGTAGTATCCTAAATGACTTTCAAAAGACCTTCTGCATTAAAACAGCTCTTGAACAAGGCTTATGCTGTAAAAACTGTAAATCATCCATGAAATGTATTTATCTTCAGTATACAGACAGTGCTTAGCATGTGAAAGGACAATTGGGTGCATTATGAGACTGCCCTGCTTTCAAAGAGGTCTCTATCTTCTCTTAGTAACTTTTATGTAATCATCCTACATCAGCTGAACTGTGGACCATTTCCAGGTTTAATCTTGGCAGCGAACACGAATATGATAGGTTCGTGTTTACTGTGGCATCTCACAACTCATTGGCATTTACTGATTAAGTGCTGTGGAAGTTTGTAGGGGTACGTGGTGTGCGACACAGTGCTTATTCAGTGCGACAAATTAAAAACCTCTCATGAATGACACTCAATCCATCTGTTATGAGCCTCTTTGAACAACTGCTCATTGTAACAACTGGGAATTCTCACAGTGTCTCAATTAAAAAATATTTCACAGCACACAAAGTCTATGACGGCTAAAGAGGCCTTTCACAAGAAAATTCTTGTGAAGGTCATGGTGGAAACATCAAGTCTCTCAACCAGAGTGTGAACTTCCATATCAAGTAAAGCTTGGGTAGCTTAGGTAAACCAATAATGAATCAATTCCAGCATTTTAAAAAGCTTACTGATGTTGTGCCAAACTGGAACAAGAACTGGTACTTTAGATTGTGGATAGAAGTAAAAGAAGGCACAATCAGGTGGTTGTAAAGAAGGTGAATAAGTAATGAAGCACAAAATTTGAATATTAATGCAACATATAGACAATTATTTCCAATTACTCCCAACATATACAGTTTCATTGAATTAAATATTTTCTTACTTAGGCCTAAATATATTCAGACACAACCGTTCAAAGTTTGGGGTCAGTCCGATTTAAAAATAAATAAAATTAATACTTTTACTCAGGAAGGGTGCAATGAACTGATTAAAAATAACAGTGAATACATTAACTTACAAA
The DNA here is from genome assembly GCA_021397915.2 of Tor tambroides. Classification (NCBI taxonomy): domain Eukaryota; kingdom Metazoa; phylum Chordata; class Actinopteri; order Cypriniformes; family Cyprinidae; genus Tor; species Tor tambroides. Next base: position 14,856 of record JAFVLL020009764.1, on the reverse strand, counting down.
TATTATTACAGATATTGTTACAAATTACATTAAAATGATTTCTGAAGGATCGTGTGAAACCTTAGAAATGGCTTCTGAAAATTCCGCTTTGGCATCATATATAACCTTTTAAAATATACTAAAGCAGAAACTCTTAAATTATAACAATATTTCAAAACATTACATTTTTGTTTTTAAATCTCATGCTCATCAAATATAGTAAAACAGTAAACACATTTTTCTGAACCCAACAGAGTATTGTATATGAACGGCTAACTATTATATTTAATAATGACGTCTGAATGAAAGTGCTTAAAAAGTTTTACCTTTTTACATAAATGTTTTGTTTGATTTTTCTTGGAGAATTAGCCCAGCTCAAGGGGGAATGTAATGTAATAGAATGGGTTTTGTTATAATAGGTTAAGCAGGTGATGATTTCCTGTGATTTGGTATTACACAGAGTTTGTTCCCATTGGGGCAGCTGATGGTCATATGGAAAAGTTGGCTTGACTCCTCTGGCTTTGTGCAGTCAGATGAAAAAGACTGAATTAAGGCGAAGTGACACACACGTTTCTTCCCAGGCCAGCATCGCGCTGTCACGTTTCACACCATGTGAGACTTCATGGGAGATCCGCAGCTTTCGTCCAAGCATGCAAAGACTACCGTTCCACTCCTTATAAATAGTAGTAACCGTCTAATACTTCGATGGATGTCTCATTTAGGCGACTGTCTTCACCTACACAAATATTAGCCTTGGCTAACGCTGCGTAGACTCCAGCCCAGATTTGTCCGCTGAAAAGATAAATTTATTTTCCCAAAATAAAATAATAATAATAATAATTTAAAAAAATGATTTCATTCTCTATGTTGGAAAATACAATATTTCACTATTAATATAAGAGAGCGTAGATATTAGGTTTCTAGTTTTGAGAGAAATATTCTTTTTATGCCATGCTCCACATCGCGAATACACCACAGCAAATGTGATACGTCTCCAAATGTGGGGAATAAGCAGAAGTTAGAAAAAACTAGCTTGAGTTTTGTTAAGGTAGTTTTCAGACATTTAATTTGAGTGAGTCTATGTTTTTGTGCACTCCTGCAGTCTCACTCAGCTTTGTAGGATCATTTATAGAGACCTTATGTACTTATCATCCTCCATTAGAGCTAATGGACTTCTAGTTCAGGTAAATGTGTTGTACACTGTAGATAGCTTGAAAGTTGTTATTGTTGTTAAAAAAAATTAAAACTTTTTCGGGATACATTAAATCAATCAAAAAATAATAGTAAAGACTCTTACATTGTTACAAAAACTACTTTTATAAATACTGATCTTTTGAACTGTCTGTTCATCAAAGAATTTTCATCAAAACAGCATGACTGTTTTCAACATTGATATTAATAATACATGTTTTTAAGCACCAAAATTCAAATGATTTCTGAAGGATCATGTGACACTGAAGACTGGAGTAATGATGCAAAAAATTCAGCTTTGCCATCACAGGAATACATTACATTCACAATAGTACTGTTTTTACTGTATTTTTATAAACAGTGTTGGGCACTAACTAGTTACAGTAATAATACATCCATAAAACAGCTACTTTTGATGCCTCAACCCCTACTGATCTGAAGTCCAACAATCAAATAATTCCTATTTTCAGAATTTTCACGACTCATGAAAACATGAAGTCACCAGAGCAGCAGGCAAGCTTGGAATATGAAAAAGAAATTATAGCTACAATTAGCTTCAAGCTATACACCAGGACGATTAATGAGATTAATACAACACTTTTACTTAAAAGTCACTATCAATCACCATTGAGTGTTTTTAATAACTTCTGACTGTGATCCAATGTGGATTTTGGTCAAATGATGAGGCAGAAATATATTGTTAGTAACATTTCAGAAGGATTTTTTGGGTAAGACACGCAATTACAACTTCTGTGGGACGTGAAGGAAAAGTAATGTAACGAGTAGTGTAGCTAATTAGTGTTGCCAGAAAGTAATAAGTAATAATATTACTTTTGAACAGAGTAACTAGTAACGAGTAATAAACATTTTTTGAGTAACGAGCCCAACACTGTTTATAAAAGACCTCAAAATCATTTTTAAAAATCATACCCACTACTAATCTAGGCAGTGTATATTGGACATCTTCTCATCTCTTAGCAGATGCACGACTCTCTCTTAGGACTTTCCTCCCATAAATCATAAAATTACACAGCATCACACTGATTAATATTTTCCAGAATTCATTATTTTTCAAACTGAGTCTTGCACCAAAATAAGCATATGGGGTCTGTGCCAAAAAAAATCTCCTTGCGTAACAGACCTACTTTAACCCCCGACACCGCTAATTTGAGAGAACATTCACCATAACACCACGTACACCAAGATCCTCTTATTTTGTGACCACCGTGTGGGACTAATTCTCTTGGATGTCATTTGAAGAGGGGACATGCTTGAATAGAGTGCGTTTGAGTGCTGTGAATGGGGCAGGAGGAGGACATTTCCCACAACCGTAAGATCAGGTCACTGAGGTGTTAATCATTTCTTTGAGAAAAATCCCAGCTCATATCCAACTTACCACTTGCTCCAACCCTCTGGTACGGAATTCCCATGTAAACTGGACACAAAACACTTTTGCCTGCTTTTTTTTCTTGTATTAGAAAAAAAAATGATTAAAGCATGTTATTTATACATTGAATACAATTCATTCTGTTTAACTCTTCACCTTATAGTTATTAACTGATTATCTGAGTACTATTCTGTGTATTTGTGTTTTTTTTCTGTTCTGTGCCAGGTTACAATTCTTTTGTGACCTACAAGGTCAGATTTGTTTGCTGTTAATCTGTTTGTTCTGAAACCAGTTACTGACCTTGTCTGTTCTTGGAATTATGACTCTGGATTGTTTGACTGTTCCTGCTGCTCTGTTTGGACTCGAACCTTCACTGTTCCTCTGACTACGAGCTCGCCTGCTGCTTTTGAATTATGCGCCTGGATAATGTAAATAAAACACCATTACCTGACTGTTCTGTTCGTTCTGCGCTTCAGTAATTTGTACTCAGTCCTGAAATTGCAGTCTGGTCAAACAGGGATGGTTGTAGAGAGACAGGAGATTCTTACTCGGCAGTCACCAGGATCAATTTGTAAATCCTCTTGCTCTGGTTCCTTCAGTCCATCCTAGAGGTTCACACGATGATTCCTGCTGGTGCTTTGCTGATTATAGTTTCAAACACCTCATCAAGTTTAATTGCTGGGAGAATGAAGATAGCAATAATGAGAAAACAGGGCTATTTTACTTAACTAAAACCACAAAAAATAAAATATACTAAAATAATAATAATAAAAAAACTATAATAAAGTATTAATAAAAGAGTATTTCAATAACACTGGCAGAGACACCATTCATGAGATCTTTTCTCCTGCCCCAGATGTTGCTCCTCTTTAATGGACTTTTGGTACAAGTCAAAGTTTCAAACAAACTCTGATTAGTTTGGGAAATATTTATCTTATATAATTCTGAAGGAAGGCTGTAGGAAGGTCAGTGCCATTGTTTTTGCATATTGTCTTTATTTTATGTTCTCCTGTTTTTGTTTAGTAAGAGAGTTGTTTATTTTCTTATTCTTCAAAAGTTACATTCTTTCCCTCTTAGGTAGCACATCAATTTATTTTGGCCTTTCCTCTTCCAGAAGTATTTTGTTCCTTCCCTAACGTTATTTTTATTATTATTATTATTATTATTTTTAAATTTGAGATAGTGTTTGATGTACTGGGATGGGAGAAGAATCTCCAACCATTAAATGTGTCAACAGTTTACAAGCCTCAGAGACAGAGATGAAGCGACATAAGATCTTTAACCTCGACTTTATTGGATTCACACAATGACCTCACGTTCAACATGAAGCATTTGTAGACGACGTGACTCACTGGTACCCTGGAGTGTCCTATTCTGTTGTGAAATTAAGATAACAGAGACAGTGAATGTACTGTATATTATTCTCATAATCTTATATAAACATTCAGAGGACATAAACTAACATAAAAGACAACTAAAGTCTTCCAGAGTTGCTGGGTTTCCTCATTAATCCATGAGGACTGACACTCTTGCTGGACTCTGGTAAAGGCCTGTCCTGGCGTTCTGATTCAGGAGGGCTCTCTGCCTTTCCCTCCTGTATGTTTTCACTTGCATTATGGTCCATTGGCTCATCCTCCTTAAAGCCGTCGACGTCGAGCTGCACATCACCAGGCCAGGCCAACGGCACAGGAGGAGTGTGTCTGTGCGCTGATGAGGGTCTAAGGCAGTAGAACAGAGCATGCAGGTCCTTCCGGAACTTAGAGCTCATGCCAATGTAGATAAATGGATTGTAGAAACTCGCTGACTTGGCGAAGAGGCTGGCCAGGATGCTGTTGAGTGGGGGTATATGGTAACCCCAGGCGGACCACATGGAAATGACTGCATACGGGGACCAGGCCAACAGGAAGGCCGCACACAGTATGAGGGAGACCTGGAGAGAGAAATACAGTATGACATGTACATGAGTACATGAATTTGTCTTTAGGTTTTAAAGGGATAGTTCACCCAAAAATGGAATTCTGTCATTAATTACTCAACTTCATGTTGTTCCAAACCCGTAAGACCTTTGTTCATCTTCGGAACACAAATTAAGATATTTTTGATGAAATCCGAGAGCTTTCTGACCCTCCATAGACAGCAACATAGCTGACATGTTCAAGGCCCAGAAAGGTAATAAGGACATTGTTAAAATAGTCCATGCGACATCAGTGCTTCAACTGTAAATTTATGAAGCTACGCATGCATTGTGGTACTCTAGTGAATAGTGGTGGACTGACAAGGAACAGAAGAAACTGTTGAATAAAGTTGTGGTTTTTGTTTTCTTTCTTTTCAAGTTGAACCGCTGATGTCACATGGACTATTTTAACAATTTCCTTACTACCTTTCTGGGCCTTGAACGTGGTAGTTCCCTTGCTGTCTATGCAGGGTCTGAAAGCTCTCGGATTTCATAGATTTCATTTTATATATCTTAATTTGTGTTCCAAAGATGAACGAAGGTCTTACAGGTTTGGAACGACATGAGGGTGAGTAATTAATGACAGAATTTTCATTTTTGGGTGAACTATCCCTTTAAGAGACTAACGGTAATTTATGGGGCAACGGCTGTACCCGTGTGATGCTGCGTTCAATCTTTCTCTGCCTCTCGCTGATATCTCCTCCCTGACTGGACTTGTGGCTGGAGTTGACGGTTCGGATGATAGACACATACGTAAAAACTATAACAAATAGTGGCACAAAGAAGTTGAAGAAGAAAATGCTGATGACGTAGAGCTTGACAGGAACAGAGTACAGCGCTTGGATCCAGTCAATTTCACACGTCCCATACCCACGAGCTGCAGAAGAATTGAAATTCAGTGATTTCAACTCATTTTCAATCTCTAAAGATGGTGAACGTCTTGCTTCAATACTACCTCTGTAACTGCCCCAGCCTAGCAGCGGAGCTCCAGCCCAGAACAGAGCGCACAGCCAGACTGCTGCTATGACCAAGCAGATATTACGCTTGTTGACGTGATGAGCTGAAGGACATGGCAGAAACACTCGCATCAGCATAATCCTCATAGCATAATCATGCTGATTTATCTATTATTTGTGCAGCCAAGGCTAAAGAGCTTCTAAAAAAAGCAAAAATAACATGGTTCTAGATTTATCAAAAACTCAACTTCAGAGGATTTCAGGTCTTGGAAGAACCTGGTTCAACCATTTATTGTTCAGTGAAAGACAAAACGAACAGGATTTCCTGGTTTCCAAATCTGTTTGGGTCAGATCACCATGTCCTACTGTAAATCATACTGTTTCAAACTTTTTCATGTCAAGGACCCCCAACTTGGATGATCCCCTTGTGAGGGACCCCTTTCCTAAAATATAAAGGCAGCTATAAATTTAATGCATAAAGATTAACATATACTGTGTGAGAAATGAACACATGAAAAAAAAAAAAAATCTCACCACAGAACATATCATTTATATACACCAATATTAATTAATTTTATTAATTTATTCTGTTGATTACTATATGGATTGTCTAGTTTACTGATTATTTATTTTAAATAAATTATAATCAATGCATTTCCTTTAGAAAGCAAAATTGCTGTAATCATTGTTATTCATGAATGTCTTATATATGAATAGTATTTTAAAAATATACAGTAATATATTTAATGAATATATTACAAAAAAACATGTTAAATGTTTTGTGAAATCTAAATTTTTCCAAACAAATTCTCCACAGACCCTGTAGCACCCCTGTCCTAGAGTTTGGTAATTATATGGCACCCTTCCCTAAACTCTCTAAGAGTAATGTATGCAGCTAATTCGTACTCCAATAGTCTGTTGGAATCCACAGAAAACTTTGGAAAAATGTGAGGGAAAAAATAGATTTTGCATAGATTTTGTAATGTAATTGCAGAGCAGCTTTCAATGCATGAACACCTGGACTAAATACGGGTACCAGCTATACAAAGGTATGATAACTCAGTAGATTTGGCCAGGATAGAGCATACCATGCTGAGGCTGGCAACCTTTGATGTAGCGGATGACACTGATGGCTGTCAGTGTGTTGATGCTGATGAGTCCAAAGAGCAGGATTAGGAATCCGTCCACCTGGCCAAGACACAACATCTTATACACTGCAAGCAGGTCTGGCATTCTCTGCAAACCAACCTGAGGCAGTAATCGCTCTGACTTGTCTCATCACCCACTAACCAGGCCCTGGGGAACAAGCCAGCAAGATTAGGGGATAAAAGGACACATGCCCGTGTACTTGGAACGACTACAAATAAATCATCTCTTCAGCCCCTCCTGCCTCATACCACCTGCCAGACTGCAAAGGGAACACAGTGATGGACCTCTCACACCAGAGACTGCGTGATGTTCTCTAAGAGCATTCAATGAAGTGAACTAAAGAGAATCATGCTTAAAGACACTTGATCATTTGAACTTTAGAATTCTTTTATCGCTTACTCTCCTTCATGTTGTTCTAAACCTGTATGACTTTCCTCAGTGGAAGTATACATTTCATTCATAGAATGTTTTTGTCCATACAATTGAATTGGACTCCTTTAATTTGTACGTACAAAAAAACATTTTTCAGAATATCTTCTTTTGTGTTCCACAGTAGAAAGTAAGTCATACAGGTTTTACGTGGCATATCATCACCTTACCTTGCAAGTCCAAAATGTCTTTATAAGATAGCCTTCATCTCTGAGCACATCAAAAACTTCAAGGATTCCTCGAGAATACCCAAAAATAGCAATGCTGGCGTCAGAAACGGCAAGGTTGAGAGTCAAGAAATCCTGTGGTTCGAGAGCCTTTTTCTGCTTGGTTAAAAGTAATATTACAACCCCATTTCCAATCCAAGAAAGCCATCCTATCAAAAAAGAAATATAAAATCCACAGATTCTTCTCACATGACATCTTTCAATGTAGCAAAACCCAAGAAGGAACAAATCACATTAACGTACAGAAAATTCAATGCAATCACACCAGACTAATTACCTAGTATCACCAAATAGACCCCAATAGCCGTTTCTCCTCCATTCGACACTCGGTAGACTGTAACATTTGAGGGAAGAACATTGTGGATGTCCATCTTCAATGAAAATCTTTAGGTTGGACTCATCTCAGGGTGACGTTTGCTATGGTTCACAGTCTCGCTCTCTTCATTGGTGGAAGATGAAGCAGACCAGACCGAATACCCTAGATCTACACTGGAGCAAACATCTGAACTGTAACAGAGCACCAGTGTTGATCGAGACTAGGTGTAATCTCCTTATCTTGTTAAAGACTTTAGAGACTGAGATTTTTGGGACAGTTCTCGTCTGTCACCAAACCACTTAAGGCATTTACCTCTGCTGTTGAACTCACCCGACGTCAATAAGCCTGTGATGAGGGATACGATATCTAAATCTATGCTGTTGACCCACTCTATGTAGACTCACAGAAAGAAAACAGTGTAATTGGTGCGTAAGACTTTATTGTCGGGAATCTTTAGTACTGAATTAAATAGTATAGGAAAACAGTATAAAGTACATGGAATATGAGTGATTCTGAAGTTAGAGGGGTTTTAATGGAGTACAACTGAAGAGATCTTGATTCCAGTTTCGAGAAGCGTGGATAACTGGACTTCAACGCTCCTCCTATTTCTGACCAAGCTGGGAGAGCTGTGGAGAAATGAATGGGTTTAGTCTTAACCTCTCTGATACCAGGGCTGGGTAGATTACTTACAAATTGTAGTCTGTTGCTGATTCCAAATTACATGGCAAAAATTGTAGTTAGTAACGTAATCCATTACTTGACACATTTTAGGCAATATAATCAGACTACTTTTTGATTACATTTAGATTACTTTTGACCTGACACTTTATGACATTGATTTAAATAGAATTTTGTACCATACTGATATAAAAAAATATGAAGAGTTAGGAAAAATATTCCAATCATTGTAATTAACAACATAAAGTGCATTAAACTTGACATTATGTCAGGGTTTCCCAAACTGGGGTTGGTGTAATAGCCATCTGACTAGTGACAAGTCTGTGTGTGAATGTCCACAAAACTGGAAGACGTTCTGACAAGCGGTAGACTCTTTTAGAAAGGAACATTTAAAAGATGAAAAAGAGGAATTAGGGAGAATCAATAAATTATGAATAATTTATTGCTATTGTGTGGACAATAAGTAATCATGTAATCAACAGAAAAGTAACTGTAGTCTGATTACGAGTATTTTAATTTGGAATTTAATCTAATTACAAGTACTTATTTTTTGGAATCTGATTATGTATTCCAGGTTACATGTAATCAGTTACTACCCAGCTCTGTCTGATACTGCATAATCACATCAACATTTAAACAAAAGTAGGATTACTACTGAATAATTGTTCAGCAAACAGTGAGTGTCATAAGTTCATGACCACAGGAAGAATTGGGTGCAAGACACACTCCCCTCTTTTTCCACTCAGAGCAAAGGGGTAAAAGTATATTAACAAGAAACTGATGTGGAAAAAAAAAAAACTACACAAAATGTTTAAAAAATATTTACAGAGGGAAAGGCACGTTATGACTTGGTGTCAACTTTGTTGAGACAAAGTACAACACAGATTTGCTTCAAGCAGCAAAAAGCATTCCAAGACACTCAAAGCAGTGTTGTTCCCTCCAACTCAATGATAATCGGTTGGGTTTTAGAGCAATGGATTACAAAGCATTTGATTTTTCACTAAATTCTGTCACTGTATATGAAAACATGTTAATGAATTTGTATTCTTATCTGGTGACTGACATTTTAAATGATGCATTTAAAAGTCCTGTTTTTTTTATATAATGCACTTCATGTAGGTTTACGCAGCAAGGGAAGTGATCATACCTGTTTCATGAACTGGGCTGCATTGAAAAGCTCACTACAGCCATAAAGAACCCGCTTCCCTTGCCTGGCCTGTAGAGAAGGAAATCATTACACTCATCTTTATAAGCAAACCACACTCTTGTAGCACATTTTACATGTCAGAATGTGTGCAGCCATACCTTTGTATAGTCAACAAGATTTTGATACTCTATGTAATTGCCCCCACCAACGACAAAGACGATGGCCTGTGAAATAAAAGTCATCAGCTGTTCAAGCTCAATAGTGCGTAAATTTCAATGCAAGCTGTACAAACACTCTCTATTAAATAAAACCCTGTAATATTTCACTGCCGGACACAAATGGCCGTCCTACAGACATGAGCTCAGACACTCTGGGCTTCCAGCTCACTTTGTCAGCAGCAAGACCTAATCTCCACTAGGAAAAGAGAGGGATCTGTGCCATAGATTAACCCTACCAGGTTACAGTGCATGGGCGCCAAACCGTGACGATAACGTATCAACATTCACACGGTGCAAAATCACAACCATCAGATATCGGCATTGCTTTTTATACTCACCTCTTGAAAGGGGTTCTTGTTCCTTGGAATGGAGCTGAGGGAGTTAAACAGTTAGGATTAATTCATCATCACCGGCAGAGAGTGAAAATAGCCAATAGTTGTGGAAAGAAAAAAAAACGACAGATCTTCTTATATTCTAAATATTTTCAGTGGAAAGTTACAGCTTTGGCAAGGAAGTGCAGATCCGTTATTTACCTAACTTCAATAATGCCTTATGTGTATGTAATAGAGACACAAATGATTTCGAATTCTTCCATGGATCAAATGCCTTTAACATAATATTTGAATACAGTGGGACCAAGTCAAACACAGATGTATCATTTGAAAATATAAGGAGCCTAGTCTTCGTCTTCGGTGTCCTACCTCTCACTTCCGCGAAGCATCTTGGGATCAAAGTATCTGTAGTCATCCGTCTCCTACAAAAATCACAACACATAACATTAGGGATTAGAGAGCGCGTAAGTAAATTAAGGATGAAATAACACTCAGCGCACCCTCCCCACATCACCATCTCCTAAAAACCACCTCATCTATCTACATTAAACGCTTATCAAGATCTAATGCGTCCCAGCAATCATTTGTCTGAGAAGGTTCAAGAAGCCTCAAACAGTAAAATGTCCTCTAGTTTGACTAAAAAAGCAAGATAATCATCGCTCTGCTTTGAAGAGTCTCGACACAAATTGAGGAGAGCTGTCTCTGAGGCGGAGGCCAATGGCCTCCTACTTCCTCATCCTCCGTATCGGATGGCCAAGCCTGTCTCTTCCCCCACGGGACCTCAGTCAGCCCGGCCTGGCAGGCATGGCGCGCTGGCGCATACTTCATTCTGGGAAGAAATACTTTACCGTCAACTCACAGAAAGAAGAGCCTTGTGGCACTTCCAAATGGTGAAATGCTCCAGATTTTTCTGCTATCGGTTTAACCTCGTTGGGTAGCGAAGCTCAATATTAATAGTGAGTGCCGAACAAACTATTGAAACCTTGTCGCATAGGCCCATCTGCGAGGACTATCTGACGAGCGGCGGAGGCAGGAGATTCTGTAGCGCTCAGCCGCCCAGTTTCCCCAACAACAGCCGTATTGTGCAGGGCACTGAAATTCCAGTAGCTGAGAAAATGATAATATGGTTATGTTCAATTCAAGTTTATGGGCAGCGAAGGGGAAGCATTTCCAGTCGGTAAAGGGATACGGCAATCTGTCCACCCCAGCTTTTTAGAGCGAGAAGATCAGAGGGACCCTGAGGATGTTTCAGAAGGAAATAAGGTCTTTATGTCAAGGAACGAGAAAGGCCGCTGTTACACAAACGAATGATTGCAAGAGCTAATATGTCAGCTAGCTGTCTCCATTACAGCGCTTTATATTTAAAACACTTTGGGACAATTCTTGGAAGGGTGCTTAGGGAGAATTCAAGACGTCTAAATAGAGAGGAGTCCTAGAAGTCATATTACGATGGCGCTGTCAAAGATTTGCCACATCATCTCTCTCTGTGGTAATTCCACATTTATAAAACATCAGCATCAATCATTCCCCACACACCGTCCCAGCAGTTAGTTGATTTCAAAGCATCGGGAGAAATTTTCAAAGCAGATTTTTCCTTCAAGGCTATCCAATGATAACTTGAAAACAGCCAGTGTGTTCAAATACCCGATGCTTCATATACAGACGTTTTGCAGACAATGAGATCCTCGAGCGTAGCAGAACACAATCCCATTATCGATGAAATAGCTTCGGCTGCTGTAGAGACGTCCCCTGGTGTTGTGCACATGAGGGGTTTGCACCTTTGTTTCGCCTCACAAAGGTGAAAAGCCCAAATGGACTGCTTCCAAATCCTTCAGCCCTAGAAACTTAATACATTGTGCTTTGGGTTCACTCACTAGAAACCCTTTCCCTCTCTCTCCACAGGTATTCCTCTGGCTGAGACAATCGCATTAACCGTGCAGCTCAGATTGCCTGGATTGAGGTCTCGGCACACTCAAAGTGCCTCTTCAGTGCCTCATTCAGGACAAATTCAGTGTCCCATAGCGCTGCAGTGTCATACGCATTAATCCGCAGTGGGAGGTAAAGCAGTCAGCCTTGGCGATACACAATACTGTGTGCACCCTGGACACAAATACACTAATGATCGTTAAACATTTTTAGATTTAGGCTTTAGGCTTACTGTAAGAGTTTCATACTAATATAACAGCAAAACAGGTTAAATATTTGTGCTTATGACGGAGAAGATGAAAGGATGTGAGGAAAGGGAGAAACAGACAAGGACGCTCACCGGGTTCGACTTCATTTCCATCAAGTTGTCCAAGATGCGAGTAACCGGCAAGTTCTATGAGAGAAGCAACTGACAATCATAATAAACCCAAAAATGAGACATTTACCAGATGCTTTTAATCTAAAGATAATTTATCAAACAAAATCCAGAAGTACCGCAATATCAAATATGACTAGTAGAGAAGCTAGAGCAGAAGAAAAAAACAGAAAAGAGTTTGTGAAGGTTCTGGAAGATGCTGCACGCTCAATGACCATTAATACATTTCCCCAAAATGAATTTGTTAAGGAACTTTTTTTGGTAGCGTATCCAATCTTACATTTCAAAAGTTGCTGCCATGATGCCTGAGTGTTCTGGGTGTTTTTAGCACATAATTTTGCTGTTTCTTAGGTGTTCAGCGTGTTTTTAGTGCATTGTTATAGGGCTGTCCAGATTTTTAAGCTGAAAATACACTTTTTTTTTTTTAAAGCATACATTGCTAGGGTATGTGTACCAAATCCATCAGTTCTGGTATACCTCAAGGTTCTGTCTTGGACCCTCTTCTTTTCACTATTTGTGTGTCACCAATTGGACAAATAATCAAACGATATGATGTTATGATGATGTGATGTCAAGATTGTTATGATGATGACATTCAGATTTATTTTAGCAGACCTTGCACCTCAGTGTTTTCTCCTCCTACAGTGTTTTCTCCTTATGAACATGTTAACCTAAATCTTCTTTGCTTGTATCTCTAACCTAACTTTGTAAGTGACCTCTGTTTATTACTTTCAGCCCTTGGTATGTGTACTCTGCTTTGATGCTTAGGTTTATTTCGTTCTTTTCCTTAAACCTGTCTTTTTAAAGCGACCTTGGGTGCTGGAAAGGTGCTACATTAAAATATAAATAAATAACACTGTGTTCGCACATGGTCCTCAAATTTTTCTGCACTAATTTGTGCACAAATTTGTGACACTGGCCCGGGCTGTTGTTTCACAGTCGAAAAAGAAATGCAGGAGATGGAACAACAATAACAAACTACTAACGCTTGTGTGCGGGGGAAAAGAGATACCTGCAACTCCAGTTTAAAGTACAAAGACATTTCAGTTGGCCATAACTTCAGAGGAGACACTAGTCATGGAGGAAACTTTCTAGTGTGCATTTGTTGAGCGCCTGTGTTCGCAGACATTATTATATGGAGTGTACTTTGAAAGGCTATGTGCACAGATGTAAGCATACAATAAAAGTTTATGTTGAAACTGCAGTATAATTTGACATGGGTGTTTTTTAGCACATTGCAATTGCTAGGGTGTTTTTTTTTTGTTGTATTTTTAGCACACTGCTCTATGGTTTCTTAGGTGATTTTAGCTAATTGCTATGTGGTTAGTAGACTGTCTGGGCATTTTTAATGTATTGCTAACTATGCTTCTTAAATGGGCTGGGTGTTTTTTCACACCAATATGCAGTTGCTGCGGTGTTCTGGGTGGTTGCCAAGGAAAAAGAGCCCAGCCTTTGTAATATTCTGGTACTTAGATACTACGACATAGGTAAATCCTTACATGCTGCTTCAGGACCAGATTTTTTACCCCCTCCATCACAAACTGGGAGCCAGTGTTCATCACCCTCGAGAACAGTCTGAAAAATGACAGGCCATTGCATTCAAAACACATATGGCATCAACAAAATGATCCATATTTTGAAAATGAAATTTGTCGTAGCTTCATACCCCATTGGTTTCACTCCACTGCTCCCATAATTGGCTGGCGTTGTAGCCATCTTGGTGAAAGCTCTGGAAAATATGTTATAATAGTTGCAGCACTACTGTTCTCATCTTTCTACTAAATTTAATGTAGTAACTAGGCAAATATGACAGTGTGTTATAGTGTGTTTGTTGACAATGGCCAGAACTTACTTCCACTGCTTAATGTACTTAAGTGAGGATAAGTCGCAGCCTGCATCAACCAAGGCTTTCTTGTACTGTTCTAGATCAGCCTGAAAAGAACAAAATGTCTTTAATTATTCAATACTCAACTCTCAAAATCCAACAGTTTAAGAGGATCTGTTTTTATAGAATGAAGGATGACTTATAGCTCACAAGCCATAAGCATTCATCAGCGTAAGGAGAAACTCTAGTTCCTGTTAGAGACAGAGTCGTCTATACCACATGAGTGAGAGGGCCGTTTTCATGTCACCAACGTCATTACAGCCTCAGAAAACAAACAACAAAATGACTGTTTTTGGAGTTTAAGCAAACGCTCAGCCAACAATAACCTACGCTGGTTCAGGAGGACACAGATGAAAGAAAGGATAACCAAAAGACGTGGAAAAATAGTTCAAACTCTGAGCACACTATTCTTTTTTGGAAAGTCAAAGCTTTTACAGCCTGCACTGATAAACATAATAGAGAATGACAGTCCTTGCCCACAGCACAGGCCAGTGCGCTTTCTCCAGGGTTGAAATGTGGTCACTTGGACATTGTCCATCCCAGCTTGGTCCCACGGGTCCGTCCCTTCGGAAGTGTACACAAGAACTCAAAAATGTCATTTGTATGGCCGTTTAAGTAACATCCCACAAAAGAGATCTTGCCATGAGCTGAACAATCCTGCTTTATCAAGGTACAAGAGTAATAACACTTGGCCGTGGCATCAAAG
>JAFVLL020009763.1:0-46100 GCA_021397915.2 Tor tambroides | reverse complement strand
GGTTTATTTGTCACTCCATTATTTATTTGCACGAAATCCAAATAAAGCCCAGCATGTTGGCCCTTGTTTCCAGTGCAGGGCAGCTGCAGGCATTTCCTGTAGTAAACAGCTGCCATGCATTTGTAGGTTTTGGATGGGTCACAAACGCTGAAGTGTTTGTGCTTTTATGTGGGTTCTGTTATCCTTCCTTTCAAGCTGCTACAGGAAAATAAAGTGAAAGTGAGGCTCATTTTCAGGTGCTGTGATTGTTCATTGTTGTCTAATCAGACATGGCAGATGAAGTGAATGCTGTCAAAATTGAGAGACACTAAACATAAATATGAGATCAATTATAAGAAACTAAACCAATTATAGATTTTAAAAAAACTAATTTTATGACAAATTGTAGTAATCAGTCATTTTGAGATTAACATTCTAAATTATGAGATACTAAATCATAATTATGTAATAAAAAGTTAATTTTATTAAGACAATTATCAGAGAATTAGTCATAATAATGATAAAAATACAAAATGATGAGATACTAAATTATAATTATGAAGTCAAAATTATGAGATACTAAACAATTGAGTTAAAAAGTCAAAAATTGTGACATAATAAATCATAATTCTGAGATAATAAAAAAATCTAAATTATGAGATACTAAACTATAATTATTATGAAATAAAAGTCAAAACTATGACATACTAAGTCATAATAATTATGAGATAAAAAGTTAATGTATTAGATCAATTAAAATTACTGACAGGAAATAAAGTGGAAGTGATGTTCATTTATAAGGTAAATTATGAGATAAAAAGTACATTTTAAAACAAAATTATAAAAAAAAGACATGTCATAATTATGACTTTTTAGCTTTTAATATTAACTTTTTATGTAATAATTTTGACTTTTTATATCATAATTACCACTTTTTATGTTATAATTATGATTTACAAAAGCATGGACTTTTTTCTTTTGTGGTAAAAATGGGTTTAGGGGTTTAGAGTTTTTAATAAGAGTTATTTTGCCTCTTTCTCTCTTTAAGCATCTCTTATTCATGGATGCCGTACCTGTCCCTTTTCTCAGTCATTGAACCTTCTCACACCTCTCAGGAAGCAATTCAGCTCCCTTTAACTGTGACCTCATTCCCTTAAATTACAGATCTGTCCACTGGACCAGGTGCTCCAGAGGTGCATTTGACAGCCTCTCTTTCACAATAGCTCTGCGGGTTTGTAAACAGATGACAGCTGGGAAAGCTGTGAGAACTTGCTCATGTTCAGTGTAGTTTGCTCACATTACACACAGTATTGATCCACTAGGGGACCAACTATTAAATGACCCATGAAGAGCCACATTTGGTCAATAAAACTGCAGTACAGCCTATAGATTCACTCTCTAATTTATAGATCAGTGGTAATCATCTACTTTTGCTTCATGACCCAGACACAATATCAGACCCAACACAATATCAGAACTGTTCATCATATAAAATATCAATAAAATCTAATATTATGGTTGCACTTTATTTTATGGTATGTGTACTTACACGGTACTTACCCAAGAAAGTACTAGTAATACTACATGGGGTAGGGTTAGGTTTAGTGTTAGGTTCAGGGTTAGTACTTAGTTATTACCTAGTTATTGTAATTACTATAATAAGTACACCGTATGTACATGAGGAACAGGACTGTAAAATAAAGTGCTAGCAATATTATCATGAACTGCATAGGTTCATTATGCCAAATTCTTAACATGACATAAGTTGAACAGGAAAATGTAAAACTTTGTAAACAGGGAGCTAAATGTTGTTAAAATTTCCTCCGTTGTCAGCCCCAGGGTTTCACCGAGACTTGTAGTTCCTCTCAAGGCATCTTCTTAATCTGTTCAATTTGGCTTAATCACTATGAGGATGTAAGGTGGATTTTTTTCTTTTTCTTTTTCTATTTTCTGTAAGGCTGTTTTGGAAAAATTTGTATCTGTAAAGATTCCACTGAAGGCGAGTGTAGTGAAGAACCCAAGTGCAGTTTATTTACAATCGTGAAATCCAAAATCCAAACATAATCCAAACAGACGAAGACTTGACTTGACATGAAACAGACTTGGCTTGAAACAGACGTGGCATTAACAGACTAGACTCACCGACAACAGGTTACAACATCAATACACGACAAGGATCAATGGCAAAAACATGGCTACTTATAACAAACAATCAGGGTCACATGACATGGACAAACCAATGGGAAACAAGACATGACCTGGACAACCAATCAGAACGTGACACATTGAACAAGGGAACCAATAGCAGGAATACATGAGGGCAAGGGAAGCATGACACAAACAGGAACCATGACTAAACTTCAGAATAAAAGACATGAAAACATGAACATGAAACAAAACCCAAAACAGACCTTACAGTATGGTAAAAAGTGTTTATTCAACAGTCATTCACAGTTCTCAAATCTGAATAATTTAGCTCCATTACAAGTATGCTGATTAGGACGTTCACTGTTTGTATCACTCATTTTGTCCATGTTGTTTCAGAAAGAGTTATTTTAGTATTATTTATGCAGTTTTAATGAATATTTTGAATTGGCTTTTATTTTTATTTTATTTGAATTCTTAGGGTTTTTGTTTAATTTTTAGTGCTTTTGTCATTTATATTACTACTACTACTACTACTACTATCATTATTATTATTATTTATTTATTTATTTATTTTTTCAATTTTAGTTTTAGCTCAGTTTTAGTTTTCATTTCACCCCAGACAATCATTGTAGTGTTTCAACTTAAACTTACATTGTGACCTATTTTGGGGCCACCAGCTGAGAACCACACATTTACCTTTAATATTTATCATTATGAAATATAAGTCCTATAACTATAACTGCTCCTGCATCTGAACTGCCAGTGACACCAAGTTCATCATTTTCTTAAAAAAGACAATAGGTTTAATAGAAAGCTAGACTAGAGGTGAAATGCAAAGAAGAGAAACTAGAATAAAACTATCACATATGGCTCACCAGGGCATGCGCTCTGTCTGTTAACTTATAATAGTGATATACATAGTTGCCTTGAGTTTCCACAGAAGACCCTGTAGGTGTTTGAGGCCCAGCCAGCCACTAAAGAGTCTACAAAAAGGACCCCTTGACTGCTATTGGCTGAGGACAGTCATGTGTGTGGGGTGGAGAGTTGCTCTGTCAATAACTCTGGACTTTCAGGAAGTTCTCATGGAATAGCTGCTGCTCTGTTACAGAGAGAGAAAGAGAGAGCGATAGTGTGTGAGAGAGGGGGGCTGCTCGCAGAGCCGGGAATGGATATGGCCAACCTTTTCAAACACTTCTTTCGTGAGTACATATTTATCATCTATTCCATAGAAGGACTAAAATAACACTTTTGCTTACTACAGTTGTTGCCTTTACCCTGTATATGCATGTACTTTTGACATACTAACTTAAATCTCTAAATCTCTTAAAAGAAAGAACTGTATCTGTGAGCTTCTTCATACTGGATGTGATTTGTAAGTTATACTTGTGTTGTCAGCCCATTGTAATGGCTGTTATTTTGCCATCTATGATCAGCTGAAAGTGGGCATATAAGGGTTTCAAAGACTGTATGTGCACAGTTACGGAAAAATTCCTGTCTTTTTCAGTTTGGTGTTATTTAGAATATTTTTATATTAAAAATACGAAAAAGTTATGAGTTTAAGTGCATAATGATATGTTTTTGGTGACTTGTGTCGTAAACCTGGATGAGTCACTCATATAATCTCATATGCACAACCGCGAGCCCAGTGACATACATTTTACAGGGCAGTTAGGCAACACTCAGGTACTTCAAATACTTTCTTTTTCTATAAAACTGGCCATAAGAGAAGGAGGAAATAGCACCAGGCCCTCCGGGCTAGCTTGGACACTCTTAAAAAACAAAAATCAAAGCAGAAACCCGTACAGGCCCCCTTCAACCTCCTCTACTGTCAACTTGAGCTGCTCTGTAAAGGCGGCCGGAAGCTCTCTAATTCAACGCAGATTTCTAGCGCAGGAAAACAGAAGGATGTGAGGCAATGAATAATTGAGGCCTTTGACTCTGGGTTTCTTTCTCTCTCATTACGTTCTTCTTCCCCTTTGTAACACATTCAGCATTTCAAAGTGTTTTATTCCCCGTATTACAGTGGACAAGACAGTGGGGTGTCGTGACTTGGCAGACTGAAGCAGCGGATCTTGGAGGACAAAAGAACAGTAGCAACGGGACAGAACACTTCAACAAATGAGACTCCTTATTTTCCCCGCTTGTTTTGTTTGCTCACTTTTGAATAGCCAAACTTGAAAATTCAAGAGAAGTGGGGAAAAATTGCAGGCTGCTCTGATGGCCTCCTGCCAGCTCTCCGTGTCTGCCTTTCTTTCTCTCTCTGTGCATTAGTATGCCGTGGAAGTTCAGAGAGGCTATTGTATACCAAACGGAGGCGTGACCGATTCCAGCACAAAGGGAAAATGTCTCAAGTGTAATTTTGCATTCGAAAATCTGTTGCGGCCAAATCAGCCACAAAACAAAATATATCGTTGGTTGAAATGAGACAAGAAAAGGACGGAGCAGCTGTGAGGTCAAAAGTGAATAGAAACACATGCTGAGGTCTGTATTCATGTGGATGCGTGTGTTGCGTCGCTCTGAGAATTAACGGTGCTACCTTTGCTGACAGTTCTTGGATGCTACATCTGTTTGTGAAGAGGCTATTTGTCTTATGATGTCATTGGTGGAGTGAGCTCAGCCCGAACAGAAAGAAAGGCGGGGTGATTTGGCTGCGTTTGCTCGGTTCCTGTCGTGGATATGAGAATGCAGCTTGCCACGGGTCACATTACATTGATAATCACACTCAGCTTTTTCAAAACCTGGGCTGAGCGAGAGATCTCATTCAATATTGAGGGCAGATGACAGCTAAATTAGGTCGATTCAAAATGTTGAGGAAAAATGGCAAAATTGGAAAAAAGCCACATGCAAACTTTGTCAGGCGTATGCAGACTCAGTTACAAACCTTATATTCATTGCATCTCTGTTCAGCTTTTGAGTTGAAGTCCACTCCAAGACTTTATGACCGTCCCAATGCTGGTCCCGGCCTCTTTTCGTATGGAACTTTGTGTTGCCAAGGTTTTTACTTTAGGATGAATTGTGCCTTATCTCTGCTTTTGAATGTTTTTCCGCATGTGGAAAACTGGGAAATTGAATGGAAAGCCGAGCTGCCGTTATTCTGGCTGTCAGAGGAAATGAAACAAAAGCAGACAGGACACAGTGCCTCAAGCTCCTTCTTTGAGTCACGTCATGAAGACAGTTAAGATCTGTGTGGATCCTGCTTTCATCACCGTTGCCTGGAATTTCCATTGAAATGAAATTTTCAACTTCATTGGCTTTTCCACACATCCTCATGATGGTTTTACCTTTCAAATTGGTTGCATCACGGATGACCATGATAGTGATTTATCACTGACAACTTGTTTCCCTCCAGTTTTATGCTTGTGATTTTTATGTTTCCATGGTCGCTTGGAATACACTGGCTGGTGCGGATGGGTTTGGAAAGTTTAATTTTGATGGAGCAGATGAGCTCTGTAATTCCACACATATGAATGAGTTAACTGGATCACGAGGCTCTTTTAAATTTCAACACTCTGTCCCACTTTTTGGTGCTGGTGTTTTTACAGGAATTTTACAGGAAGCTTCTCTATCACTCTTCTGCTTTTTCTTCCTGTTGATGTTCATGGATGGGCAAAAATTAGATTTCCTTTTCATTTGGAGAGGGCGTTTCCTTTTTTACCATTTCTTGGACATTCTTATAAGTTAGCTGTGTTTTATAGACAGTACAAACAACTCTAAGTACTTATGTATGGGTCTCTGTTTGAAGGCAATGATGAATAAGTTGATGAAAAAGTGTATAGGTGTGGTATACCAATAAAGTATTGTGCTATTTACATACACCAACTATATATCAGCAGAGTTTGGAATCACTATGAGAATTTAAAAAAAAAAAGTAAAAAAAAAAAAAAAGGGATGCCCAATTTACATATACAAGCAGCATATGCTAAGACTATTCAAAAAGTTATGACAATATTAAAAGTAATATTTAAAAAAATAATAGGCATGACTCATGCATCTGTTAACCAAAATGTCATTGATTTAACTTAATTTTGACTCTTTGAAATAACAGTATTATATTTTATACATTTTTCCATACATTTTAAAGTTCAGTTTAAATTTTTAAACATGTAAAATATAATTTAAAATGTATACATTTATAAATTCTGTTTAAATTGTAAAAATTATGGTAATGCTTATTGATAGTTGCTTATTAGCATGCATATTACAATTGACTGTTTATTAGTACTTATTAAGCACATATTCTGCATGACAATATTTTACATTCTAATCCTACCCAATACCTAAACTTAACATCTACCTTACCAACTATTAATAAGCATAACATTAGGAGTTTATTGAGGCAAGTCATAGTTAACGGTTTGTTTGTTTATAGTGAGAATTAGACCTTAAAATAAAGTGCGACCAAAATTATAAAATACAATTTAAAAAGCAAACACATAAATAAATTATTAAATTATTAAAATATATACATTTATTTTTAAACTTGTTTTAAATTTGTTATTAGCACAGTTGAAAATGACTGTGCTACGATAAAGTGTGTAAAACATTTTTTATTTAGTTGCTTGAGTATTGGGTACACTCACATTTCTGAAGACCAATTTTAGTTTCAACATAGGCAAAAAAAGAAACATGTTTCTGAAGAAACTCATCAGCCTATTGTTCTTCTGAAGCCTTTTCCTGTGAACTGCTCTCTTGAAAGAACAGAAAAACTGGATCTAACCAGTACAGAGAGAAGTGGAGGGCCCTGCTGCACATCAACAAAATGAGGAGTACATCAGAGTCTCTAGTTTGAGAAACAGCTCCCTCACTGGTGCTCAGCTGGCTGCTTTATTGAAAACTACATGTCAGATATCAGTTTCATCAGCAACAGTGAGGAGAATACTCTGGGAAGCTGCTGGCCTTTAGGTAGAGTTTCACAAATAAAGTTTAATCTGAAACTTCAATAAGCAAATAAGAAGTTTTCCTGTTGTGGGAATCGTTCGATCACGAGGCCAGTGAGAAATGCCCTAAAAGCCTATAACACCTGTGGGAAGTGCTGCAGAAAGCATGAAATGAAACTTCAGCTGAGTGCATGCCTTGCTGAACATGCATGTTTCTTTTAAAAATGTTGATGGTGAATCCAAACTTTTGAATGGGAGTGTACATATTTTTTGTGTACATATGTATGCAAAGACATTTATATTGAGGTTTGATAGATACATAATAGTTGCAAATTATTATAAAACAGCTTCTGCATCTTTACATTTTCAATATGATCCACATTTTTTCAAAAGAAGAATGAGATGTTGACAGGAATGGGTGTATGTTTTATTGTTTGTGTAGAAACAGACTCATCCAGTGGACTGAGTCCCAGAAATGAGTGTTTTAAACTGAGTGTTTCATTATCCAATCACTAAATTGGAATTTCAGGGTGTGTTTTTCCTGACTTGATTTAGTAGTCATGTATAACAATTTATGCAAGAGGGTAAATCTGTCAAACATGGATGGCATGTCAATTTGTTAGTGTTTATTGGCAAGTCATGAAGACACAGGATGATAGTTGGTCTAAATGATCTGCAGATTTGAAGTCTGTAGCTCATAAATTATTATGGGTTTGGCTGTCAGCTGGTCTGTGATTGTGTAACCAGAACACTATTACTGAACCAGTTCACCAAAAGTGGGACAGAGAAAAGTAATGATTCTATACAATATATTAAAAATATGTTTGGATGATTTTTCTTTTTTCTTCTTATACACTTTACATATAAACTGTTATATGTAAATGATCTTTTATATGTTTATTTCTTCCTTTTTTGAAAATGAAGGATACATACAGTTGATCAAAGGTGACAGCAAACACATTATTAATTTTGCAAAAGATTTCTATTTTAAATAAATGCATTTTCTATTCATCAGGAAACCTGATAAAATGAATCATGGTGAATCAGTTAAAAAAATTAAGCAGCACTGCTCTCAACATTGATAATAATATCAATGTTTCTTGAGCAAATCAGTATAGAATGATTTCTGAAGGATCATGTGACACTGAAGACTGCTGAAAATTCAGCTTAGCCATCACAGGAATAATAGATAAGAAACTGTTATATTAAACCGGAATGATATTTCACAAAATTACTCTATTTTTGATAAAATAGATGCAGCCTTGTTGAGCTTCTTTTAGAAGCATTAAAATAGCTTACCTCACACTTTTAAACGATTTTTGTTACTTTTAGGAGCTTCAGGTTCATTTTCAAGGGAAAATATATCAGGATTTGTCTTGTTGGGGGATTAATTGTAGTAGAATATATAAGTGTAACCTTGACAATTTAATGTTTGCAATGGTAAAGTAAGACTAGCTTGTGAGTATTAGTATCTTATGTTTCTTAATAGCACATTTGCCTATAAGAAACATCATTGTCCAAATGCTCATATTACATAACACTTTCTGCAGGGATCGGGAAGGTGAAGCAGAAAGGCCGTATGCGAGATATGCCCTCCAGCTCAGAGAAATATGACTGCGATGAGCGACTCTATGACCTCAATCTGCCCGCGCTGGTGAAATTCAACTACACCGCAGAGCGGGACGATGAACTGTCTTTGGTGAAGGGCACAAGGGTCATCGTCATGGAGAAGTGCAGCGACGGTTGGTGGCGAGGAACCTATAATGGCCATTCTGGATGGTTTCCCTCCAATTATGTCACAGAGGATGTGGACGGGACAATGAGGGGAGACTCCATGAGTTCTCTTAAGGATAGACTGGCCTCTGTGGGGCACAATAACAATGGCTCTCAGGTTCTGCAGACTGTACAGGCACTTTATCATTTCAGCTCCGGCAATGCCGAGGAGCTGAATTTCAACAAGGATGAACTTATGGATGTGTTAGAGAAACCTGAGAACGATCCTGAATGGTGGAAGTGTAGAAAGGAAAATGGGCAAGTGGGTTTAGTGCCCAAGAACTATGTTACAGTTGTACAGAAAACACATAGAGAACTGGAGATTTCAGGACCACCTACTTTAAACTATGACATTAAGCCTTCTATGGACGGAACGTTTGGAGGAAAACCATGGTACTACGGCAAACTGACACGACATCAAGCTGAGATGGTATTGAACCAGAGGGGAGTGGATGGTGACTTCCTCATCAGAGATAGCGAGTCTACGGTAACTAACGAAACACCTTCAAAATTTATAGAATTTAATTGTCTATAACCATATAACCAGATTCTGGTGGTATACATGACAATGTGCATTTTAGTTCACAAAAAATACAAATATTTATGCAGATTTACTCAATTTTAGGACCTCCAAAATGTATATGAGTTTGTTTGTTCATCAGATTTGTAGAAATTAAGCATTACATCACATTTTCACCAATAGATTGTCTGCAGTGAATGGGTGCCGTCAGAATAAGAGTCCAAAAATCTGAATAAAACATCATAATAATCCACAACCTAACTCCAGTCTGTCAATTAACGTCTTGTGAAGTGACTAGCTGCATGTTTGTAACAGACAAAATAGCTCAAATATGACTCCTCTGTCCATTATATTGCTTTCTCCTGTGAATAATTGTCTCATCTGAATCAGGAGAGAAACATGGAAAGGAAAGGACATGATGTGTGGCCAAGTATGGTGACCCATACTCAGAATTTGTGCTCTGCTTTTAACCCATCCAAGTGCACACACACAGCAGTGAGAAGTGAACACACACCCAGAGCAGTGGGCAGCCAATGCTGCGGCACCCGGGGAGCAGTTGGGGGTTCAGTGCCTTGCTCAAATGTCTCACCTCAGTCATGGTATTGAGGGTGGAGAGAGCACTGGACATTCACTCCCCCCACCTACAATCCCTGCCAGACCTGAGACTTGAACCCACGACCTTCGGATTACAAGTCTGACTCTCTATCCATTAGGCCATGACTGCCCCTTGCACAGATCAAGCACCATTTACAATAGAAAACAATGCCGTTCTAAACATTTGGTGTGCCGTTGATTTTGGTGTGAGAGGACAACAGAGTATAGAATTTTTCAAAGAAGGAAGCGTTGTTATGGATTGTGGACTCATATTTTGCCCAGAAGTAACAGTTTACAGTTAAAATACATTAATGATGGATTCGTTTGGTACAAACGTGCAGCTTTTCACTTCACAAGATGCTGTTTGGATTCTCATTCTAACGGCACCCATTCACAGAGGATCCATTGAGCAAGTGATGTAAATGTCTCCAAATCTGTCCCAATGAAGAAACAAACTCACGTCTGACTTGCATGGCCTGAGGGTGAATAATTTTCAGTAAATTTTCATTTTTGGGTGAACTATTCCTTTAAGTATCATTTTCAAAGTATAATTAGACTGTGCAGAAAGTCACAAACATTTTCATTTGTGCTTTGTTATGAACACAGTGTTTCATTTTTTTTTACTTTCCAGCCAAACGACTTCTCCATCTCTCTGAAGGCAGTGTACAAGAACAAGCATTTCAAGGTGCAGCTAAAAGATGGACTCTACTGCATTGGTCAGCGCAAGTTCAGCTCCATGGAGGATTTGGTGGAACATTACAAAAAGGCTCCCATATTTACCAGTGAATATGGAGATAAACTGTACCTGATTAAAGCATTAACCTGAGCCTATTAAGAGCTACAGACTCTGCAACATTTAATCCTATCCGCAACAACATGAAACTAAGTTGACTGTGCATCGGCATAGTGTGAAAACTCCCTTGATTAAGTGTTTCAGTGTAAATGTTAGTGTATTTACAATTACATACAGTGAAGATGTGTTTGCTTCAGCATTGCTCCAAATTAGGATATTCAGCCAATTTAAATGCAAACTCTAGTATATATCAGGATGATAAGCTATTTTTGTAATTGTACAACTGTTCCAGTGCAGCAGTCCAAAAATCATTTTCTCACTTGCCCTTTGCATGTACTTTATTGTGATTGTTCAACTTTGAAGTGGTAAAAGTGTTAAGAAGTGGAGAATGCATCATTCTAAATGAAATATTACCACAGTTTCGACCTTTCATGACTTTTCTTGCTAGCTTGTTCTTTTGCAAGTGCCAAAACTTTCTTTACAATCTACATTGAATTTTTATGGAGACTATACTGTCAGAGCAGAATCTTTGATCATTTTCTTGCTTAACTACTAATATGTAATTGTAACAACTTGTATACTGTGAATGTTGTTTCCTTCCACAGTGAACTTTGTTTTCTTTTACTTTAACACTTCTTGATAAGTGTAACTTTTAATAATAAATAAAGTATTATACATACAAATTTGTCTTTATATCACATTTTTCTACAATACACATACAGTATATATATCTTTAAGATACATAGCCTACTACAAAACATACAAAAAAAACGTTATAGACCCTGAACATCAATCAAGACACAAGAGGATTTGAATAGTATAAATAAAGAAAATGATGTACAATTAAAACAATTTAATTAAAGCATTTAATAAGATTTGTGGGAGAGAGAGCAAGCGCAAATTCTGGCAGTGGCAGGTCGTAGCGCCACTTCCGGTGGCATCGCCAGATGCCATGGCAGCTGCCAGGTCGTTTCTGGCAGCTGCCAGATTTCTCGTGGCAGATGCCATGGTTTTTCTCGCTGTTTTTGCTGTTTGCTCGGTAAAAACTACACTGTTCTCAGTGGCGTGCGGTGGTGTTTTTTGTTGTAGTTGTTGTATTATTATTATTATACATTTTTATGGATCAGCTGCCAGAGTTAGTGCCAAGAGTCACGATCGTTTGTCGCCGTTTATTTTTAAATAAAAGATTTGATTATGCATATTATATACCAGCAAGCAGATGCGATCAGAATATGAACCCAATAAGCTAAATTGCATAAGTATTTTCCCATAAAGAACATACACACAAGGAGTGCCCAGCTGCCGCTAGCCAATACTGTACACACACGTGTGCACAAAAACATTTTTTAATGTATTTAATGTAACACTAGTTATTAAATAGTTGCTTGCATATTACTATATTAGCTGCTATTAGTACTCATAAAGCACATACTAATGTCAGATATAATGCGGACCATATTCTACATCTTACCCTATACCTGAACAGTAGGCTAATTAGGAGTTTATTGAGGCAAAAGTCAATAGTTAGTTAATAGTGAGAAATGGAGCCAAATATATAGGAAGTGTGTATATATTGTAATATATATATATATATATATATATAAATAATCATGAGACCATTGTAATTGAGACACTCAAGTTTTTATTGATTTTTTATTGATCATTGATTGATTTTTTATGACTTATGAAATGAGTTATTCTTCCTCAAATCTGGCGAAGATTTTGTACTTTGATTTATCAATCATTTCTGTGCAGAACACCTCATAATCTTTTTTTTTCCCAAAATACAAAAGTGAAAAATTCCGCCGGAGAACTTTCATCATAGTCACCCATCCAGCTCTGCAATTTGCTTTGGCATGCAATTTGTTCCTCCTTTTCCAGTGAAAGGACACTGGGAAATTGTATTTCTCCATCCCAATTTCTATTTCTGCACCAGTCAGCTGCAGTCCTGGTGTCTCTCAAAAAATGTTTTCCTGCTGTGAAAGAAGAAAGTATGGTCAAAATATTTGGTGTATATACAAATGTTACAATTAATGCCTCAAACTTGTAGGCCTAGAGCATTTACAGTACATGACATAAATGATCTTTTCTAACAATGAATGTTTTCTATAAATATTATAAATACATTACTACCGTTTTCAGAATCAGAATCAGAAAGAGCTTTATTGCCAAGTGTGTTTACACACACAAGGAATTTGTCTTGGTGTTAGGAGCTTCCAGTACAGAAGTACAAACATAGTGCAGACAACATATAATTAAGGTAATAAAAACACTAATAATGAAGAGAATAGACAATAAATTATAAATAACAACAGTAATGAAAAAGACAAATATACAGAAAAGAAAAAATGAAAAAAATGTCCAAAGACAGAACTGTGAATGTGCATATGTCTTATGTACGGATGAGGGTTTGATGAGTTATTTACAGATGTACAGTACTGGGGTGTGTTATGTGTTGTTCAGGTGGGATATGGCCTGGGGGAAAAAACTGTTCTTGTGTCTGGCTGTTCTGATGCTCAGTGATCTGTAGCGCCGGCCAGAGGGCATCAGTTCAAAGAGAGAGTGAGCTGGGTGTGAGGGGTCCAGAGTGACTTTCTTAGCCCTTTTCCTCACTCTGGAGATATAAAGATCTTGGAGGTTGGGTAGAGGGGCACCGATAATCCTCTCAGCAGTCTTGACTGTCCGTTGTAGTCTTCTGATGTCTGTTTTGGTAGCTGAGCCAAACCAAACAGTTATAGATGAACACAGGACAGATTCAATGATGGCAGAGTAGAACTGTTTCAGCAGCTCCTGTGGCAGGTTGAACTTCCTTAGCTGGCGGAGGAAATGGGCCTTTTTCACAATAGAGTCAATATGAATGTCCCACTTCAGGTCCTGGGAGATGGTGGTGCCCAGGAACCTGAATGACTCTACTGCAGCCACAGTGCTGTCCATGATGGTGAGTGGGGGGAGTGCAGGGGGTTCATCCTGAAGTCTACTATCATCTCCACTGTTTTGAGCGTGTTGAGCTCAAGTTGTTGTGACTGCACCAGACAGCCAGCTGCTCAACCGCCTGTCTGTAAACAGACTCGTCTCTGTTCTTGATGAGGCCAATGACTGTAGTGTCATCGGCAAACTTCAGGAGCTTGACAGAGGGGTCTTTAGACGTGCAGTCATTTGTGTAGAGGGAGAAAAGCAGTGGGGAGAGAACAAATCCCTGAGGGTGCTGATGGTGAGAGTCCTGGATGTGAGTTTGCCCAGCCTCACTAGCTGCTGCCTGTCTGTCAGGAAGCTGGTGATCCACTGACAGATGGAGGTGGGCACAGAGAGCTGTGTGAGTTTGTCTGAGAGAAGGTCAGGCATGATGGTATTGAAGACTGAGCTGAAGTCCACAAATAGGATCCTTGTGTAAGTCCCAGGTTTGTCAAGCATGTAATGCAGTCCCATATTGACAACGTCATCCACAGACCTGTTTGCTCTGCAGGCAAACTGAAGAGGATCCAGCAAGGGTCCAGTGATGTCCTTCAGGTAGGCCAGGACCAGTTGCTCAAATGACTTCATGACCACAGATGTGAGAGCGACAGGTCTGTAGTCGTTAAGGCCAGTGATTTTGGGCTTTTTGGGGACGGGAATGATGGTGGAGCGTTTGAAGCAGCAGGGAACTTCGCACAGCTCCAGAGATCTGTTGAAGATCTGTGTAAAGATGGGGGCCAGTTGGTCAGCACAGACTTTTAGACAGGCAGGTGAAATACCGTCTGGTCCTGAAGCTTTCCTAGATTTCTGTTTTCTGAAGACCCGGTTCACATCCTCTACGCAGACTTTAAGCGCAGGTAAAATGGTGGGGGAGGGAGGGAGCGGGGTTGCAGGTGGGTAGGTGAATGTGTGAAGTGCAGATCAGAGCGGGTGCTGGGTGTCAAGTCTGGCCTTTTCAAATTGGCAGTAAAACACATTCAGATCGTCAGCCAGTTGTTGATTCTCCACAGAATGTGGGGGTGGTGTCTTGTACTTAGTGATGTTCCTCAGACCAGTCCATACTGACGCCGGATCGTTGGCTGAAAGCTCTCTTCTCAGCTTTTCAGAGTATTTTTTTTAGCCACTCTGATCTCCTTTGTTAGTCTGTTCCTGGCCTGGTTATACAAGATTTTATCCCCACTTCTGTAAGCATCTTTTTCTTTGTAAAATAACAGTAAAAATTATTTGCAACAAAACTTACGAAAATTACACATTGTTTTGCAACAAATAAAACATTTTTCTACACTCACCATAGTTTAAGCATGCTATTTGTAGTAAAACAGTGGCTATACAAATTGTAATAAAAAAACATTTCATTTCTCGGTGATCCCACATTTGCCCATTTTCATTTTTGTAGCTATTACAAAAATTCTATACTTAATTGAACTGCCCAATTTCCATTCATCACTTTATTAATTTGCATGTATGAAGTGAATGTAAAATAACCTGCCAAAATTTACATAACCTCAAAGCAAGGATAAGATTACTGAATTTCTGAGGTTTGTGTGTTGTATGGCTTCTGCCATCAGTCGTTGCATGCCATCAGTCAAGGCAAGGGAGGCAGAGTCTCTTTAGAGAAAAAAAAAACTGCATGAGAAAATGATCGATATTACAAAAATAAATCAACGCAAGTATTACAAAATGTGACATTAAAAAGTGTAAAAGTCACTAGTTTTTAGAAAGTAATTCTGTCCAACAGCAACACCCGCTGGTAAAGTTAAAAAGAACAACTGAACATCAGTTGACAAATAAAATATGTTTGTATTGTTACTGCCTTTTATTATTTTGGAATAAATGTAAAAATACGTAAAAACTCTAACTTGATGAGATTTATTGGTTTTGATTAACAGAATATTACACAGTGTAAAAATACAAAACAGAACTGTATTTGGCCTTTTTAATGTTAGATATGCATGTGTGTATATAAATATATACACGAAGCCGGAGGGCACAGAAAGGGCAAGATGGACTCATATAGAAGTAATAACTTACAAAACATACCAGGAAATCCCTAATATGGACAAACTCAACTGTATAATCTGAATAAAAGGCAGAAACCTTTGGAAACGTGAAGACATTAAACACATGATTGCGACAATGGTTTATTTGTGCTTTTTTCAATCATCTCCAGGTAATAAAGTATATGAACAATTCAGTGCTACTTGACATAGCATTTATTACAGTACAGAAACTATTCTGCCTTATATGTGACAAATGAAAAAAAAAGTGTCTGTAGTCCATTAACAAATCATTTATTGGTTATTGTCCAACTGTGTATCTGATTTCTAAGCCAATTAAAAGAAAGAAATGAGAGAAAAAAATCAAGTTTCCTATATTCTTGTATACAGTATGTGTGTGTGTGTGTGTTTGTGTGTGTATATATATATATATATATACAGGGTGCGATTTGTAGGGGGGATGGGGGGGATTTCTCTCCCTCTGGTTTATGCATCCCTGCCTCTGCTGAATTACTTTTATCCTCGGTGGGGATAAAAACATCCCGCGAAGCCGCTCTGACGTCCCGATCTATATCAAATGATTCGCGATACACTCTTTGAAGTCCCGATTTGAATCAAATGATTAGCCATGCGCGATCCGATAGGAGCGCTTTGAAACAGTGAATCATTTTGCGACGCAATGGTTTAACTGATTCGGAGTTCTTTGCTCGCTTTGCTATCTCTATATAATTTATTCGTTGTTTGAATAACTGTGGAAATGAAATCTTTACAATTAATAGGCCTAACGCATGCCTACAATTTTTTTATTAAACTGCGATCACGTTAAATACAGTTCTTGTCGTATTAAAAACATTTCATAAAAATTTTCAAAAGCACCCCCCCCTCTGGTTTTTTCACAACTCGCACCCTGTCTATATATATATATATATATATATATATATATATATATAATAACATTTTTGTCCCACTCACTTATGAAATGTTGCCTACGCACCTGTGTATAGTATACACGTGCATATATACTATACAGCTAAGCACTCCTTATGTGTTCTTTATGGGAAAATGCTTATGCAGTTTAGCTTATTGGGTTCATATTCTGATCGCATCTGCTTGCTGGTATATAATATGCATCATCAAATCTTTTATTTAAAAATAAAACTGTGTAGTTTACAGCAGAACGGCGATAAATCCATCGTGACTCCTGACACTTTAACTCTGGTAGTTGATACATAGAAATGTATTATAATAATAATACAACAATAATAATAAAAATAACACACCTGTGGGAACTTTTACTATTAAAACACCATCGATCGCCACTATGAACAGTGTAGCTTTAAACAGCACCAGAAACGTTATAAAAAACCGTGGCATCTGCCACGAACTCTGGCAGCTGCCAGAAGATTTTGGCAAAGGCCACAAACTCTGGCAGCTGCCAGAAAGACCTGGCAGCTGCCACAAACTTCCCAAGCTGCCGGTGGCATTTGCATGATGCCACTGAAGTGGCTACGAGCCTGCCACTGCCAGGGAGAGCGCCAGGCCCTGCAGTACAATTTAGAGATAATTCCTTACTGAATCTTTACTGGTTAAAATTTATTGATTTCTTCATTAAAAAGTGTTGTGTTTACACTCTAAAAAATGCTGGGTTAAATACAACTCTGGGTAAAATATGGATGAACCCAGTGATTGGGTTGATTAGACCCAGCGGTTGGGTTACTGCCCAGAAGGTTGGGTTAAACATTTAACCCAACTGTTGGTTGAAAACAACCCAGCATGTGTTCTGTCCAATATTTACCCAGCACTGGGTTGTATTTAACCCAGCATTTTTTAGAGTCTGAGACAAAGGGAGTACTGCAGCACCTCAGCACCCCAATACTTCTTGCACCCTTGACATCACACAAATCAAAACATTATACATAACCAATTAAGAAAATAAAATGTTACATTTAGAAAAAAATGTAGTTACCAACACACCATCTGCAGGCCCTTGCAATCATCCAATGAGCAAGCCAGCATAGGCCTACATAACCAAAACAATCTATATGCAGTCCAAAATGCATTGCACATAACACTTGTAACGTAATGCTGGAACAGGGCCTGAGTAGGGAATTATAAATCACCCAAAACTTCTCATTGGATTTGTTTACTACAAACACAAAGATTTTCACTTCACAAGACTGGAGTTATGGATTTTTAGGTGTGACATATTCCTTTAATTTGTTGTTGGCTCTGTCTATTGTTGTGGGAAACTGGGGAAACTGAGCTGCTATTTAAAGAATTTAGATTCAGGGTTAATTTTCTGTATGTTTATTATTATTATTATTATTGTTGTTATCATCATCTTCTTTTTTACTTTTTTCTTTTCTTTTTTTTTTTCTTGTGTATGTATGTGTGTGTGTGTGTGTAGGTAAAATTCTGGTTCACACTCCAAGACAGTAGGTGGTGATAATGCACTTTACTGTTGAAGCCACCCGCCAAAACACTGAGGAAGAAGAAATAAGCTGCTATTTCAAAACACTCGCGGCACTGACAGACGTCACCTCATACTGGTATAATATATCAAGATTTGCCATAGCCTATGGTCCAATAAACCCGTATATCACTGTACAATTAATCGCTCATGTAGCATTTGTATTTAGGTCAGTTTGCTGCACACTTTTATCGTAGTGGAGTCTATTCGGGTGGTGAGTGTGGCCTGCAGCTAAACTGTTTAACTTAATCCGTCTTCGCTTGTTATGACCAGAGTTAATTCTCGTTGAATTAAGCATTTTACTATTAACTACTTTTTATGTTACAGTTATGTGTCATTTTATATAAGTAATCGTCTTGTCTCTGCTTTATTATACATTCGAACAGGGCTTTGTTTTTCTGATTTGGATAAAGTGGCACAGTGAAGATCGTGTTTGTGTTTTGATCGCAGTCATGCAGTCATCAAACAAATCACTAAACATCAATCCCCGCACTGCTGCTCCTCCTCACAACCCCTCCACCAGCGCCTCGCCAAGATACGGTAAAAACAACAGCTGTCAGATTCATTTGTGAAATGAAAATGATTATTAATAGTCCCTAGTCAACTAGTCTAAAGTAAAACTTGCTACACTGTAGTAGTCTACTCCCAGTTTGTTGAATTGATGTCACCGCTAAAATGAATTCTAATTTCTGCTGTCTTCCATCACCAGCCTTCATAGATTTCCTAGATGTGGGTGGCACAATGACCATATCCCAAGAAATAGCAAATTTAACAGAGGATTTGGGGCAGGACCTGCCAGAGGAGAATGCTCTGATTGGATCAATTAAAGGCACAGTTGTTGGTCTGCGCTACTACACTGGAACGGTAGGAATCATACACGCACACACACAGATAGATAGATAGATAGAAACTGAACTGATTAATTCATCAAAAAAAATAAGCATTTTCCACACAGCTACTGCATGTCTTTGGGTCAAGTTTGTTTAATGAAAATTTACATAATTTACAAGATTGCAGTATTATGTATTGCAGTTCAACATGCGCCATTAATTGTTTTCTCCCGCTATCTCTACCCGCTTAATTCTTCTGGCATGCTGTCCCATCGCACGGTGCATATTGCCCTCTAGCGGTTGAATAATTCTATCATGAATTTAATCTCATTTGATAACCAGAATATTGTTTGACTGTGATGTGTTGTAGGTCAATAGAGGAGAGATGGTGTCCTTGGTGAGGCAGCCACAGAATCCCTATGACCGAAATGCAGTGATGGTGGCCAATGTGTATGGAAGTCAGGTGGGGCACATCAAGAAAGAGCTGGCAGCCCCGATGGCCTACATTATGGACAACAGTTTGGCCAGGGTGGAAGGGTGCAGTAGTTTCTCAGTGTCTTTTCTACAAATTTGTTGTGAATGTTGTTTATTGCAAATTCATTGCAACATATTACTTTTATGTTTGATCTCCCTAATAGGGTTGTGCCCTATGGAGAGACAAATAAATTTTCAATGCCTGTAAACCTCACCTTCTGGGGCAAAGAGGAGAACCGAGAAGCTGTGCATAATCAGATGAGACACCATGGTTTCAAACTTGGCACCGAGTTCAAAGGTTCACTCATTTGTTTATTTGCTACTTAATGTTCTTTAGTGAACACATAATAATTGATATTTTATTGTCTTAGGATACACAACACAAACATCTTTGGGTAGAGACCTGCTTGGTTTGTCTTCAAAAATATCTGCCATTCCTTTGACTGTAGAAGAGGTAAATTTCATGTGACAGATGTTAGTAATAAGCTGTCAAGATAAATTATTGTTCTTTGTCTGGTATGCCTTTGTATGGTCAAATCTAGATCAGTGGTTCTCAGAAGAAAAAAAAAATTCCACACTGGACCTAACACAGTACCAACAAAAATGTCTGCATAATCAAACATAAAAAATATTGATAATATTTAATGTTGTATTCAATGTAGTGTGTATCATATTTTCTTTTTCCTTGCGTAATTTTGTTGGATATGTTATTGGATAACATAGTTGCATTCCCTTGCTGTTTATGACCTAACAGAGCTGCAACACACCAATCTATATGTTTATGATGCTGTTTCATAATTTAAATGAGCTGGCTTCTAAAACTTTATTTTTGTTACATCTTATCAGCTGAAGAATGCCTTTGACAAGCTATTTGATGATTTAATGGAGGATAAAACCAGAGAAATGGAGCCAGCAGAGGTCAGAGCACAGAAAGAACACACAGCTGTTTTTTTACTGTCAATCTCATCCATCAGTCAGTTACAGATGTCTCTGTTAATGTCTGTCCGTACAGGCGGTGTGCACTTCCCTGCTCCCCCATCAGAAGCAGGCGCTCTCGTGGATGACCTCCCGTGAGAACAGCAACGATCTGCCCCCATTCTGGGAGGAGAAGAGTGGCTTCTACTTTAACGTTCTCACTAACTTTGCTGTAAAGGAAAGGCCAGAGAAAGTGCTTGGTGGGATTTTGGCTGATGACATGGGGCTGGTGAGATGAACTTAGATTGGATGCTGTTCTTTTAGTGCTCAGTAAGCCCTACTAGTGCTCAGAATGATTATGCTGTGTTTCAGGGGAAAACCCTCACCACCATTGCCTTGATAGTCTCTAATTTCCACAATGGGAAACCTCTACCACTGGAACAATGTGTAAGATCCAGAAATATTTCTTAAACAGATAAAGCATGTGTAGAATTCAAGTTTTATAATAATGGATTATTAGGACCTTGAATGTCCTGAAGCAAGTTAATAAGTGAGTTTACTTATTAACATATCAAAAATATCACTTTTCAGGAAGGATCATCTTCAACTTCCAGAATGAAATCAATCTCAAAAGGTAAAAAATTTAAATCTATAAAACTCCAATCCATTCTGGATCCATTCTCTCCAATCCATCCAATTAAAAAAAAAATATATATATATATGTATTTATTTGATTTAATAAGTTACATGTGTTGTAGAATACTAACCCATACAGTCATTATATTGATATGTGAAGACCATGAAGAATCTTATGAACCAGCGAGTTCATCCCATTTGAAAAGACTGCATGCTGATGGTGTCAGTGCTGACACCATTGAGGAAGGTGTACCTCAGAAGAAAGGTTGGTTTCTATTTTGAGTCTTGATGCAATGTACACTACTGTTTGAAAGTTTGGGGTTGGCAAGATTTTTAAAATATTTTTAAAAGAATGCTCAAAAAAGCTGCATTTATTTAATCACAAAATTCAATAAAAATAGTTGTATTGTGAAATTTAAAATAACTTTTCTAATGTAATATATTTTAAAATGTAATGAAATCTTCTGATGGAAAAACTGAATTTTCAGCAGCCTTTACGCCAGTCTTCAGTGTCACATGATCCTTCAGGAATCATTGTAATATGTTGATTTGGTGCTTAAGAAACATTTCTTCTCATTATTATCATCAATGTTGAAAACAGTTGCTGCTGAATATTTTTTTTGTGGAAACCATGATCTTTTTTTCCAGCATTCTTTGTTGAAATGTTTTTAAACAAAAAAACGAATCCCAAACTTTTGAACAGTAGTGTAAGTCCTTTTTACAGAAAAATGCAAAAATTATATTAATATTCATCAATTTGTATCATGCGTTTTTTGTTTCTTGTAGCAAAAACCACAAAGAAAGCTGCTAAAAAGCCTGCCAACACCAAGAAAGGTACCCTTACTTCCTGTCTTTTAATTTCTCAGGTAAACTGAAAGGCAGACTTTCCTTAGTGTTAGATGTACCTTCAGACACAGCTAACATTCTCATTCTCTCAATCCCAGGAGTGGTTCTGCTGGATGATCTGGACTTTGCTGCCGCTCTGGAGTGCAGTTCCTCACAGTTTGTGCCTGCGAAAAAGAGTGCAAAGAAGGGTTCTGGTGGGTGTAACTTTGACCGTTTCTTCAGTTTGTTCATTACTGTT
The DNA here is from genome assembly GCA_021397915.2 of Tor tambroides. Lineage (NCBI taxonomy): Eukaryota > Metazoa > Chordata > Actinopteri > Cypriniformes > Cyprinidae > Tor > Tor tambroides. Next base: position 24,058 of record JAFVLL020009763.1, on the reverse strand, counting down.
TGAGAGAGTTTAACAGGAATCCATCTCTGTGGCTTGTAGGCACTGGTAAGGTCCCATCTGGAGGCGGTGGGGCCTCAGGGGCCAGAGCCACTTTGATTGTATGTCCCCTGTCTGTCCTTAGCAATTGGCTGGTGAGTGTATAAAATCTGCTTATAAAAACATTTCTTAAAAAAAAAAATCATTAACACACATTGCTCTCTTTTATACTTCATATCCATCTAGGACCAGTTTGAGCAACATATCAGAGCTGATGTCACATTAAAGGTGTACCTGTATTACGGTGCAGAGCGCAGCCGTTCTGTCAAACTTCTGTCTGAGCAAGATGTGGTTCTCACCACATACAATGTGCTTTCATCAGATTTTGGGGTGAGTGGATTTAAAACACAGCGTCATGCTGTTTTTGCTACTACAGAATGTTTGTCATTATAAAATGCTGAGTCATGCTGGAAGAATCTTTTAAAATGATTTATGATATTGGACATTCTGATCAGTAATAATGTGCTCAAACCTCCAAACGAAGAATGCAATATTTTTGAGCACAGAAAAAATATGAGCTACATTAGTCAAGGCTGATATGCAGGCCATACTATCAACGTGAGAACATCACATCTGGTCTGTTAAATACCTTTCCCCCTTTATTAAATTGGAAATAGTCCACCTTGTGCAAATATTCCACCTTGTTGGCAGAGGGTATATTACACTAACTCTGCCCACCAACATATGATTGGGGTAGTCAACACTACAAAAGATGACTGTCAAACAACAGCTCCATTGGTGTAGGTGGTAAAACGCGTGCTGTATCCTTTTAGACGCGATCTACCTGAGTTCGAATCCGCCTTTTGCCGAACTTTTTTCTCCCTTTTCAAATTTCATATCACATCGGAAAGGCATTTATTTTCATCAAAAATGAAGGAAATAATCAAAGTTGAAAATAAAGTATCGGGTAGGAGTAGGGAGGGCTTGATTGTCCCAACAAGGTGGGATCCATTTAATAATCTGTATTAAAATTTTAATTTACACTCCATTCGTTATTATCGCCTACTGTTTTATAATGCACTACAATACTGAGGTGAAGATAATTGCCACTGTTTGCAATAAGTAGTATAAATAGCAGAAAATCCTGCTATTTTAACATAGTGTAAATAGAATCTATAGCTATTTGCACCTAGTGTAAATGGGATCTGTTGCTAAGAAAATACGCTATTTTCATTTAGTGTAAATAGCATCTAATTGCTATTTACACTTAGTGCAAATAGCCGCTGCCTTATTGAATACCCATTAGGCACTTTATTTCCACTTTTTGAATAATTTTTTTTATTTAAAATAAACACCTCTCCCAACTGATATGCGATGGGAAAAGGAAGAAGATTGGGATTGGAAAAAGTTGGACTTGAACTTGGGTCGGTTGCATTAAAAGCCAAATCCACTGTCTGTACTCTTCACAACACTGTCCCAGTTACTGGCTTCATCTCTTATGTAATTTTTGGTAAAACTAGACAACGGTTGGCGGAGTTTGTGTAAATAACTTTCGCCAACAAGACAGACTGTTTGCTCTTAGTGTAAATAGACACTCTGTTAAATCTCTGGATAGATGGTGAAATAAAAAGTAACTTTAACCCACTGCAGAACAAAGCCAGCAGTCCTTTGCACAAAGTGAACTGGCTGAGGGTGGTGCTGGATGAGGGTCACGTCATCAGAAACCCTAACGCTCTTCAGAGTAAAGCTATACTGGAGCTTCAGTCAGAGCGCAGGTGGATCCTGTCTGGTACGTTCACATAAAAGCTTACAAGATTACTGTTACAGTCTCAGTCCTGGATTATTTCTTCATTTTTGTGATGTTTTGCCTTTAAATACTACCAAAAGGACAGATTATTTATCTTAATGCCCGTGAAGTCCATCATTTGAATTTTTTACCTCCAGGAACCCCCATTCAGAACTCCCTGAAGGATCTCTACATGCTGATGTCCTTCTTGAAGTTGAAGCCTTTTGATGTGAAGGAGTGGTGGAACAGAATCATTCAGAGACCCGTGACCATGGGTGACAGAGTTGGCCTCAAGTATGTTAACAACAGCTGTTTCCCAAACCACATCCTTTTAATGCATTGAATTTTTCTACCATATACTGTAAATGTGTTTTCAGGAACTTGCAAGCACTGGTAAAGGGCATCACACTGAGGCGCACTAAGAACAGTAAAGTGGCTGGGCGCATGCTGGTACAGTTACCTGAACGGAGAGTGTTTGTGCAGCATGTGACTCTCTCCGAGGAAGAGAGGGAGGAGTACGAACAGGTCAGGAAGGAGGGCAGGAAGATCGTCGGCAGGTGGGCGCACTTTTGCTCACTTAGAAGAGCATCAGTATTACATAAAGGACAAAAAACAGGAACAATGTATTTACAGGTATTTCGAAGAGGGAACCATCATGACAAACTATGCTGATGTGCTGGCCATCCTGGTTCGTCTGAGGCAGTACTGCTGTCACCCCAGCCTCTTGGGCAAATACACAGGGGCAGGTATAAATTAGAGATTAAACAGTTGCTGATTAAATTAATATAATTATTATCACATGAAATTATTATTAAATACAGATACAGTCTATGCTTTAAAGCTGCAGTCCATAACTTTTTTGTGTTCAAAATTTACTAAATTTATATAAGCGAGTACACCATGAATCCATTTTCCAAACCATGGTTTTGGCTTGTCCTGAATCACTACGGTACGCCTATAATAAGTGTTTATATGTGGACTATTTTAGACTGGTTCGGGTAGGTACCGCCACGGAGTAGCCCAGGACCTGCATGATTCGTCATAGACATAAACAGAGAGAAGTAGCTCCGGCTACAGTGTTCTTCTGCAAGATGCACACAGTTCTGTTTATTAACCGCTAGAGCCCCAAAAGTTACGGACTGCAGCTTTAACCACTACAGCATCAGCTCCTCAATCAGTTGTGTTGTGTGTCTTTGGGGAAACAAATGTTTTGGATGTGTGTTAGATGATCCTGGGACCCCTAGTGAGCTGCGGGAGCGTCTCATCAATAAGATCACATTGGTGCTGAACTCTGGCTCAGACGAGGAGTGTGCCATCTGTCTAGACTCCCTACGTCAGCCTGTCATCACCTACTGTGCTCATGTGTACTGCAGGCCCTGCATCTGTGAGGTCATCCGATCGGAGAAGGTCAGCATTGTTTCAGTATCTCAGAGTTTCCCTGAAGAGTCCTGATATGTATTGTCATTTCTGGATATTATTTGTCCCTGTCTCACAGGAGCAGGCCAGATGTCCCCTGTGTCGTGCTCAGATCAAGACCAAAGAGCTGGTGGAGTATCCTGGAGAAGAAATGCAGGCTGGAGCAGCCACTGGGGAGAACTGGCGATCAAGTTCCAAAGTAAATTTAACATTTACAGATATTATGCTGTTTTTTTTTTCCACCATGTGACTGCTACGGGTGAAACATTAATGTTACAGACATTTGTTGCAGAAGATTTCTATTTAAAATAAATGTTGTTCTTTTGAACTGTTTATCAAAGAATCACGAAAAAATGCATCACATTCTCCACAAAACTATTAATCAGAACAGTTGTTTTCAACGTTTATAAGCAATGTTTCTCAAGCACCAAATCAGCAAATTAGCATGATTTCTGAAGGATTGTGTGACATCGTGTCACACAGTGCACACAACGACTCTTCACTTACTCCCGATTTCGCTCAACATGGCAACACAAGAGCTGTTAGTCAACACACGAGAAACAAAGTAACTGGTGTTTCTTATTTGAAAAAGTCACATATTTCCTTCTAAATTAAAAAGCATTACTTTACTAGTTACTTAAAGTAATCTGATTACATAACCCACGTTACTTGTAATGCGTTACCCCCAACACTGTGTGTGTATATATATATATATATATATATATATATATGTATATGTATATGTATATATATGTATATGTATATGTATATATATATATATATATATATATATATATATATATATATATATATATATATACAATCCAAAAAAAGATGGGTGAGATGGGTAAACATTGACGCTTTTTTAGTTTCTTGAGGCTAGGGCTGTCAAATGATTAATCGTGATTTATCGCATACAAAATAAAAGTTTGTGTTTGCATAATAAACGTGTGCTTGTGGTGTGTAATTATTATGTAAATAAATATATACACACATTCATGTATATATTTATGAAAAATGTTATTTATATATGAAATATTTTTATTTGAAAAATATAAATTAACGTACATGTAAATATTCCACAAGTATATACGTGAATGTGTGTGTATTTATATATACTTAATAATTACACACCACAAACACGTTTATTATGCAAACACAAACTTTTATTTTGTATGCGATTAATTGCGTTTAATCATTTGACAGCCCTACTTGAGGCTAAAGAGATTTTAGTTTTGGTCATTATGAGTAGCCATATTTGAATAATTTGCTTTTCTTTATGCAGGTGGATGCTTTGATGAGCAACCTGTTGAAGCTCCGCAATGAAGACCCCACTGTGAAGAGTCTTGTGGTTTCTCAGTTTACCAGGTTTATGGATCTTATAGAGGTTCCCTTGAGGTAGTTTTCATTGCTGAGGCTACTATAAACTACAGACTGTACTACATACTGAAAAAAGCAGCCATTAGTGGTTCAGCGTGCTGACACTGCTGCTGTCTGCAGGGAATATGGATTCTCTTTCACACGACTGGATGGCTCTATGGCTCAGAAGACCAGAGCAAAGGCCATTCAGGATTTTCAAGACTCCTCTCCAGGAAGTCCCACCATCATGTTACTGTCACTCAAAGCTGGAGGCGTTGGGCTTAATCTGACCGCTGCTTCCCACGTCTTCATGATGGATCCAGTGAGTTAAATTCTCCCAGGATAGTGTCTGCCACTAGGTGGTGGTAATGTCATTGATTGTGTGTGCGCATACATTTATAATGGGGATTGAATTGACTCTTATATTCACTCAGAGCTCATTTGTGCTTTTTTTTGGGGGTACTGTTTGTTCAGGCCTGGAATCCTGCAGCAGAGGATCAGTGTGTTGACAGATGTCATAGACTGGGCCAGACCAGAGATGTGGTGATCACTAAGGTACAGTATTTGATTTATGCCATGGTAGGCACGCAGAGGAATGATAGCGGCTGATGCCAACGGCTATTAACAAACCATTAACTATAACTTTTGTGTCAATAAACTCCTAATTTGTTGGTTATTAATAGTAAGGTAGTTGTTAAGTTAGGTATTGGGTAGGATTAGGGATGTAGAATATGTGCTTTATAAGTACTAATAAACAAGCAATATGGTAATAACAGGCATGCTAAGCAACTAGTTAAGAGTGAGAATCGGTCTCTATGCTTAATTGTTACTGAATACACTCAAAAGTGACGTTTACTTTGGCACATTAAGATTTTTAGACTGACAGCATAAAATTATTTATTGTTTGATTATAGTGGTTGGCCTTTCACGACAGGAAGTCCGCCACTGACGACTCTTTTCTCTCTGTGGTTGCATTTAGTTTCTTGTGAAAGACTCTGTGGAGGAGAACATGGTGAAGATTCAGAAGAAGAAGCAGGAGCTTGTGGACAAAGCTTTCGGTGTGAAAAAGCCACAGGACCTAAAACAGGCTCGAATTGAGGAGATCCGAGCCCTCATGGAGATTTAGATGCATTAAGATAACTTTACTGCTGTTCGTTCATTTCAGATTGTTGTATTAAAGACAGTACTTTTTTTTACTTTATTGCAAATTGTTCAGTAAGGTTTTTTTTTTTTTCCCCAACTCATTATGTACACAATATCTGTTCAAGCTCAAATGGTTGTTCTGATTATTTTCATTACAACAAACACCATGCGGTCTTTGTATGTTCATGGAACATTAAACTGGTTCTAACAACAGTAAATTAGGACTCTTACTAGTTCTTTATTTCAGATGTTGCAGGTGAGGGTAAGTTACAGAGAGGTTACAAACGAGTTAATGCTGTAGCTGTTCATAACCGTATTACCAGCAGAAGTTGTAACCAGGTGTAGCAAAACCCTTGTGCCTTATCTCTGGTACAGGGAGTGACCTTGGTTCACACAATAAGTTGCTGATGTGTATCAGAGCCAGTATTAATAATGCAAGCGAGTTGGCAGCACACAGTGTCTTGTAAACACTATCATTGCAAAGGTGGTCATTAGATTAATATTGAACGTGGAGTGATGTACAGTATATTTGACATTTACAAGGTTTGGTATTGTTTTGTTTGCTGTATGTTTCTCTTTTTTTTCTTCAAAAATTTCTGATCTTCACAAACACACAAAAGGCAAATAAGTTGTAGGACCATAACATGTACATTATGGTATTTTAAATATTACAAAAATAACAGTAGTGTCTTGTTCAGTGAAATCAGAAACAATGCCTGAATGGTTTTGTGTCAATTCCTCTGGAAATGAGGCAAGTGACATATCGTGTCATTCTAATAACTCTTGCAATCACAGTGTGTAAGAGGTTGAGTAGTTGAGCTGCATAGATGATCTGGACTGGTATAAAAATTAGGGGATGTATTTTTTTTTTTTTTTAATGTTATTTCATGGTGTAAGTACCCTAGTACAAAACTAGATCTGATGATCCGTTCTTCCAAGTCTCTCACTTTAGGAAGGAATCTAGCTTTTTCTCTATGTTCTCAAAAGAGTCCATTCCCATGTAGTCAGCTTGTCCCTGTTCCCACTTCTGTTTGCGCTCATGAGACGACATCTGAGGTGGAGGGGGATGATGATGATGAGATATGTGCATCTGAGCCACATCTACGTGAATATCACTCTTAAGGGGAAAAAGAAAATCAAAATTACAAACAATAGAATTTTTACATGTATTTAAATTTTTATTAATAGTATAGTACATGAAGAGTGTCAATTGATGGAAAGTCATACATGAAGAGATTCGTACCCAACATTTCAAACAATAGTTGTCTCTCTGGAGGCTATAAATACAGCACTTAACACTTAAAACATTTGTAACAAATTGTTTTGTAAAATTATTTTAGCTCCATATTTGAAGTGAATTTACAGTTGATTATGGCTCTCAGCATGTTTCCCAATCAGTAGGCATTTTTCCATCCCTTTACCCAACTTGCTAAAATTATGAAGTCCCACCCCTATAGGGCTGCACCACAAAGGCACCTTACCACTGGAGCCAAAACTAAACCAGTCAAGCTGTAGTCTTAATTATCAAGTTAGTTATAAGGGCTCCTTCATCACCATTTATAACTGTCCCAGTAATACATGGAACTACTGATCAAAGAACTGAAACTCAATGGTTTTCACTCAGCAAATCATATGATTTTAAAATGAGAATTAATGTAGCTAATAATTCAGATGACTTCATTATTTTTAAGTAAACTTAAAGAGTTCAGTGTTAGTAGAGGAAAACCAAAATTAGGCCCATTTAATGCCCATTCTTGGTCTTAATATCACATTTACCATTATTTGCCAAATTTCCATGGATAAAATCCAGTTATTTCAAGAGAATCTAGAATTTTGCGAGAGAAAATTCACCACACAAATTTTTTTGCCTGAAAACGGTGTTTTTAGAAAACGGCTTGGTTTGAAAGTGACCTCCGAAATCACTACACACAGAGTAGAAGATGAACCTTTTTTGTGACCACAGCTTTATTTTCTACGATTAGTGCATGTCATTTCAAAAAATAAAAAGCCTATATTATATTATTGAAATTCAATAGGAATAAACTGTTGCTTACCTCTGTGCATCCGGAATGGAAGGGCTGGTCACCATATTCCTCCTTCATGAGGGGCAATACCGAAGAAGAGAAAAGCTCCCACCATTGCAGCAAGAAGTTTGGGTGCATGTCAGATGCATCCTGGGACTGTCCCTTTAATGTTTTGCTTGTGGTGTCATAACTGTAATCCCACGGTTTAACTTTGCCAAGGAAATGAACTACCTTGGCATCACGGCCGTATCTAAGAGAAAAAGGAATGATGAGATCACTGCCACCAAAATAACAGGGTTCCAGAAATCCCAAACATTTGCCAACCGGAAGTGCTAAAAAGTGACCTGCCAACTATACTATAATCATATTCAATACACTGTTCAACACACTCTTTCAACACTGATCAAATCTGCCTCCTATAAACATCAAATTTTATTAAAGCAGAAGTTGGTCACATAAATGTTCAAGATATTTGTCAGTTTGTGGCATACAGATCCAAACTATACATATAAATTAGATCTAATGGGAGCTTGACTAACCAGAGAACAGTATGTGTTGCTCATGGAAAAAGATCATGTAACAAACTATTCTAAATGACATTTAGGCTCTGTGTAAAGACCCTAAAATAGCCCCACTATTTTTGGAGGGCAGTATGTATTTGGAGGAAGTTGATGTGCAAGGCCAGGAACAGAAAGGATTTCTGGTGCTGGATTCATCTCGTTACAATGTTGCTGTGTGACTGGGCTTTCACTTGACCTTGGCAACCTTCACGCAAACTACAAATGCATAACATCTGCAAGAAAATCTAACATTCATACAAAAACAAATGAAGATAACACTTCAAAGCAAGGACCATATGACAGGAACCCCAACTTCCAAAATGAAATCGTTGTGAAATCTAGCACGTTAATTCTCACTCACTGCTTGAATGCTGGGAGATAGGTGTAGATGGCAATGCTGCTGAGGTTGTAAATGAAAGGAAGGTGTTTTGAAATGTCTGCCGTTGCCCAATCACTGAAGAAGCTGTTGAGAACGCCCTGATCCCCACCTGATGAAAACAAGACAAGCAAACAAACTGAATAAGAAATAGCACAGTCAAGATGATGTTTCAGGGGCTTCACTGATTTAAAAAAAAATATATTTAAAGAAGGTTGTAATCTTCCTTAAACAGATGAAGCAATGAGCAGTTAAGCAAAGGCGGGGGGGGGGGGCGCACACATGGAAGATTGCTTCAGGAGTCGCTTGCCTAGCTATTTGCTTAACCTTGACCCTTGCTTTCAAAAAGGGAATGCAAGCAAAGAAAACTGACCTCAGATTATCAGTGAACATGTGAGTCCATGACAAGACCATGACTGAGAACATGTTAAAGGGATAGTTCAATCAAACATGAATATTCTATCATCAATGATGCACTCCTAATGTTGTTCCAAGACTTATCATTGAAACCCAAAATATATTTTTAATGAAACTTCATCTTTTAATGAATCCAAATTAATCAGGCAGTTTAAGTCCAAACCTTCTGACACTTTATATGAACAGATTTCATTTAGGCTCAACAGGGTTCAACACTGCAGCTGGAATTGCTTGCCAGTTCAGTGCTGAACAGGGTAAGGATCGGTCTCTGCATGTTTAAGAAAAGTCAGACTAAAAGTGCACTCTGCAGTGATGAAGCCTCTCATCGGCAGCAGAAAGAATCAAAAGGCTATGCTCACCTTTGCTGAGGAGCATGTTGTGTGGAGAGAGGAGAACTGGTCCAGAATTCACTTGATTTAGTGATGAGAGCAAGTTAATTTATTTGGGTCAGATGGGAAATATTTCGTTTGGCATCAAACTGGGGAAAGACTGAAGCCCAAGTGCATAAAGTCATTCAGTGAAAGGTGGAGAAGGAAATGTCATGGTTTGGGGGGGGGGCGGTTTCTGCAGCAGGAGTTGGGCCTCTTATACAGCTACATGGCAGAGTGTTTATCAGAACCTCCTGTGGCAATATGCGGTTCCTTTCCTGCAAGCAACTCAGACAATGTTCCCATCACACTGCAAAATGGGACATTTTGAGTGGAAGAAGAGTGGACCTACACGATTGCACGATTCTGGATAAATTGAGAATCACTATTATTTAAGTGTCCAATTAATTTGAATGAATTATTAAACATTAATATACTGTATATGCATTTAAAAAAATAATATATTTAATAAACCAATTTTTAAATATTAAAATTATTAAAAAGTTGTTTGAACGAATGCTTCAATGACTCATTTCATTTGTTTCATTACTGGATGAATCAGTGTTTTTAAACAAATCTCTTAAATGAATGATTCAACGACAAACATTTTTTAAATTCTTGTTGCCTCCTACTGGCGAAACAATGCAATCCACACAAATGTTATCTGAAGCACCAATGGAAATTACCTTTGCTCTACCATAGACATCAACTGTGAAGCTGTTTCTTACCTAAACATGGTAACTCTGCTCTCAGCACGAACACAGATTTGAATGTTCCCGTGAGATTTTTTCAAAGGTTGACACTATCAAATCACTGTTATTTAGAAATTAGATTGCATGGGCGTTTGAATCAAGATCGCGATCTTTTAACAATAAATCGTGCAGCTCTAAGTGGACCAAGATCACACCAGACCAGTGTGAGAAACTAGTGATGTCCTGTAGCCACAGATGTGCTTAAGTCATTTTAAAGCAGAGGCCTCTACACCTCCTACTAACTTCTGACAGCTGTAACCCTCCAAAATATTAGTTGTAATCTTTTGTGCTACAGTGGTTACTGTTCTTAAATTGATCAGTGTTATCCTCAAAATAAAAGTTTGTTGAAATGTCTTAGTTATTTTGTCAAACATATTAATGGATCAGTGCTATGCCTACAGCTAATATTCCTTCAAATTTTGAGCGATGAAGATTAAGTATTTATAGATCGTTCTCTAATTTTGATCTCCTCTGTAGAGCCCATTAAATATGGTAAAAGGAAGCTCAAACATGCTTGCTTGGATTAAGCAGTCTGATTCATATGGATTACCATTACAATATCTTTATTAACTTTTTGAAGCATTTGGTACTTTGAATGGAGGGACAGAAATGTCTTGGGTTCAATTAAAAATATCTTCATTTGTGCTTCAAAGATGAACAAAATCTTATGGGTTTGGAACAACATGAGGGTGAGTAAATGACCATTTTCATTTCTGAGTGAACATCTCCCTAGTAGAAGCCAGATATTTTCAGACATTCAGAGATAAGCCATAGGCTGTATGACATGGTGACTGGAACTAATCAATCACACTACAAGAACCCTCTGTATGTTGTGCTATATATAATCAGAAAGATAACTAAACATGAGACGATACTGTTTTTTTTAAAACTCTGAGCAATACGAAGATGAAAAATACAACTGCCTCCAAGACCTTCAAAACAGAGGCCTACTGATAACTTCTGAGGCTCAATTCTTTAAGATTAATTCTCTAACTAAAAGAGGAGTCCTTTTCAACAATAATTTGGGTTAGACAAAGCACAGGAACACTGAAGTGATAAAACAGTATCCCTTAAAACATAAGTGGTCATAAAAACAGACACGAATTCAATAACTTGAATGAGAGTTCCTGTACAGTACAACCAAAGCAATTTAACAAGGGTCTAGCAGGCGTCTCTCATTTGAGAGGCTTGTGTTTACTTCATCCCACACAGAGCCCAGGAATAACACCCTCAGGTGGCATGGCGCACCCCCCAAAAAAAGAAAAATCACAGAGCCACCTTGTGTTCAGCCTACATGCCTGTGAGCAAGTTTGCGCAACTTTCACAACCCAGGGTTTAAATATCTTATAGACGTGCTGGAGGAGAGAAACCATTTTTTTGAATGAATTCCAAAGTATATGGTTAAACTTATTTTCCAAAACATTATTCAATGCAGTTATGCAATGCTAAAACACCCCTTACAGCTTCTCAAACAAATATAACACCACTAAAGAGTGTCACTTGCCATCAAAGCTGCCATTCTCTGAGCAGGTGGTGAGAAGCTTCTCATAAGTCTCGTTGGAGGGACGGAAGACGAACACACCAGAGTTGAAGCAATCAGGCCAGCCGGGATCTGGTGCGGCAGAGAGCTCCTCTCTCTCAAATAACTCATCTATGTTAGACAAAACCTAGGGACAAGATGGAAGACCAATGAAAACCTCTCAAAGACACCATAAAAACATCATGGCTAACATTATAAGATAGCACTCACTAGAGTATCTGCATCCATAAACACACATTTGGAGTATTCTGTAAGAGTCCAGCAGTGGAGTTTGGTGAAGGTGACACCCAGGTCAGGTCTCTTCATCATGGCCAAGTGTGCAGCATCCCCACTGTCCAGCACATCCACCAGCCTGACCTCATCATAGACCTTACGAAGCACTGCTCTGCAATGTAGCACACAGAGCACAAAGTGAGACTGATTGATCTATAGATCACACTTCGGCAGTGTGGACAACAAATACCCTATGTGACAGAACACAAAGCAGTTGAAAACCAAGCTGTGCTACAAAACACAGCAAGCACTCTACCTGGAGGGTTCAGAGACATGGGGGCCAATCAGGGCCACTAGTTTCCTCGATGTGTTGTGGTTCCTCAAGGACTTGCCAAGTACCATTGCTCCTTTGGCATAATTTTCAGTTGTGGCAAGGGTGACAAAAGCCTGGTCTATATTAACACACAAAACACACAGCACCATCATCATCATCACTTACTGCATTCTAATTTATGTAATTTACTGCACATGCAAAATTACCATTTTCCCCCATCTTATTTTTAAAGCTAAGCGTGGGTGCATTCATTTTTTTTTTTTTTTTTTTAAACTTGGAAGAGTCTGACACCAGAAGCCTTGCACATTCATTTATATATGCTGTACAGAAAAAGTTTGTTATTCTGCTTGATGTTGCAAACTGGTGTTTGTCGTTTTAATTTAGCATGCCTGTTTATAGTGTAAAAACTTGGCGACACCTAAAATGATGCTTCGGTATCTTGAGGAACTTTTTGCTGAAGAAGAAATATACAGCTGGTCAATTTCTGTCAGAAAATTTACTCCATGTAATTATTTAACGTATAAAATGAAGAAAATAAATATTTTAATAATACATAAATATACTAGTATTACAATACGATAAAATGTTTGTTGTTGGTTCTTTTTTATTTGACACTAAACGTGGAAAATAACGTACATAATTCATACCTGCTGTCATTTTTGAGTGCCTTTGACTATTTTTTTGATATTTGCGTTCAATTAACAATAACTGATGCATTAGCACATGTTGGAGGAACTGATTACAATCCATCCGTGCAAAAGAAAACGCGCTTTAAATACTGCATTGGTTGTGTGATAGACTGATACTCTGCACTGTCGCACAGAACTCAAGCGAGATCGAAGTAACAAACTAACGGCAGCTCTTCCTGCATGACAGGCCAGTGAATGTAACCGTAAACACTGCGCACCAAACAACTGCGTATGAGACGCGACTAGGCCCTTTACGCAATAGACCAAACGCTTAACTGTGTATATCGTCAAATATTAAAGGACAACACGTCTAGACAACACTGAAATGAAATTTCAGCTCTGATATCTAGCGAGTTCTGCGACCTCCGAGGCAGCGCGCGTTATAAGCTGTGTTCATGCTACTTGCGCAAACACAACTACCATTTACTTCACTTTACAGGCACAGGAGATATGTCACGGTTCATAACGTTGCCTACCTGCCATGGCTCACGTTACAGCCAGACCGAACCGGATACAAGGCCTCCGTGAGAAACGCTGGAGAGAAGCAGTGCGTGGTCTGTCAGAGGATTTATACTAGTGACAGACTTTCATGGTCACATGACCCCCGACAACAGACACGCCCCCCTCACTTACCACTATCCGCTTCGGAACATTTCAGTTAAAAACATTGGGAGACATTACAAAACGAAACTCACTCCAGGTATGATCTGAGATAAAATAAACTAGTTATTCATACGTTTATATATGTAATTAAAAAAGCAATAAAAGTTTTCAGTTCATGTCCAAATGCAGTTGGAAGTTCCTCTTTTGTCTCATAGCACTAACAAGTGAATTATGTCTCATTTACTTTTTCATTTGATGCCATTTTGTGATAAAAAAAAATCTTGCATTAGTCATTACGTTGAGGATACTCTAATAGATTTATTTTATGTTTTCCTGTTAAAAGACACCACTTAACATACATTTTCAGACTCAAGTACATTAGAACAGCATGTTGCAAAATATAATTTATCAGAAGAATAAACAGATTTACCATCCATTAGAGCCTGCTTGAAGTGCTAAATGACAACAGCGGTGTAAGAAAAATAAAATATTTATCAGATGATAATTCATATCGAGACTAAACAGTGGTGACCATGATAGCACATCATATAGTATGTGAAAACTACCATATCTTGTTAGACCCCATGCCATAGTCTAATCCAGGGGTTTTCAAACTGGGGTCCAGGGACCCTCAGGGAGCCACAAGGGGAGAGAAAAAATGTAAAATGGTCAATTAAATCAATATAAATAAATAAAATGACAGAACTTGACACTTAGTGTTTCATTTTGCTTTCTAAAGACTGGTCAGAAATCATGAGACTGTCATAGTGAATTAATAAACGAATAAGAAAACCATTGCTGTCAATAATATAAATTACATGTGTGTAGAAAAAATGCAGTTTATAAAAACTTATTGTTAATGTTAATGTGTCAAAATTGTTTAGTTATATATCAGTTATAAATAGATAACCATGAATAGCCTATTATATCTCCCTTAGAAGGAGATCATCATATCTGTGGGTATGTGGCATGAAAATGTTTGTAAACCCCTGGTCTAATCATTGGAGCTGTGAGACACAGGAACCCAGAGATTCAGATTTCAGATTATTCAGATTTCAGACTAAAACAGAGTAAAAATACTGCTGTAAAAAAATGTGTAGAATGATGAAGATTTTATTCATTTATCACACTGGTGAAAAATACAGCATTTAAATTCCACAAATGATACTTTACCAGCTTAGATAGGTAAAATATTAGAAATATTATATAAAATATATTTAGTATTTTCAGCATGATTTTGTCCTATGGCGAGGAAGGTGAAAAGTTAACTTAACACAATATATATACATATATATATATATATATATATATATATATATATATATATATATATACAATGTTGTTGGATCAAATTTACACATACCAGCATGTTGATAATGAATAGTTTGCAGCAGGCTATATTTACACTGAACACACAATACCCTAAAAGACAAAAAGATGAATCACTATATTTTGTTCCCATTCCAGTATCAAGTGACAACACAATAAGCAAGAGTCATCTTCTGAATTGAATCAGTGAGTTTAGAAAAATGATTCATCAGAGATTCATTCACTTCCTGTTTTTCTCATGTGGCTTGAGGTATTGAGGACATTTTATTGACGGAGAGGTGTAATGACTCCGAGGCTTGATACGAGAGAGAGCTCATCTTGGTACTGAGGGTGGGGTGAGACGCCACAGAAGTCGAGGAACACCTCAAGAGCTTCAGCAAGTTCCTGCGAAAGTTCTTCCCGACAAAACCGTACAGGATTGGGTTCATACAGCTGTTGAAAAAGGCAATGCAAATGGTGAACGGCATTACGGTGTCAATGATCTCAATGAGATCGCAGTTGGTGATCACTTTCAGCAGACCAAGCATGTTCATGAAGTTGAAGATCTGATGTGGTGTCCAGCAAAGGAAAAACGACAGCACGGCGGCGGCCAGCATGCTCAACACCTCGTCCCCGTTCGATCTCGAATTCCTCTGAATGTCCCGTGCTTTGAGCAGAGACCGGCCAATCAGGCAGTAGCATGTGAGGATGATGGTGATAGGCAGAAGGAACCCAAGAACACTCTTCATCAGACTGAGAGCTGCCAGCACATTGCGAAGGTCTTCTTCGTCTAGGATGGCGCATACAGTGACATTGTTATGCTGGATAAAATGGGTCCCACGGATAACGGCTGTGGGAAGGCTTAAAAGGAAAGCCACTACCCAAACCAAGACGCAGGTCACACGGGCGTACACCACCGTACGGCACCGGCGGGACTTGACGGGATGAACAATGGCCAGATACCGGTCAATGCTGAGAGCAGTGAGGAGAAAAATACTAGTATATAGATTAAGGAGGGCCATACCAGCAATGGCTTTACATAGGAAGTCTCCAAAGAGCCACTCGTAGCCTGTTGCAGTGTATATGGCCCATATGGGCAGGGTGAGGAGGAAAGTCAGGTCTGACACAGCTAAGTTCAAAACAAATATGTTTGCAACTGTCTTCAGCTTCAAACAGAAGCAGATGACGGCAAGTACCAAGCTGTTGCCTACGATTCCGATGATAAAGTTGCAGCTGTAGACTACTGGGATGAACGTGAAGATGAAATCGTGGTGCCCAGTCATGTTACACGTGAGCTTGAGTCCCATGTTAGCGTCAGCTGTAATGTTGTCCATTTTGGAGATCTGTCAAATACACCCTCAGTTTCACAGCCTAAAAAGCTGTGTCGCTAAAGGAGCCCTATGAGAACAGAGTGGATACAGAAGGTTAATATGGCAAAAAGTTTCAAGCAATTTATCACAAGGTTTTTTCCCATTTGAAAGGTGCATTACTTACAACAAACACTAGATGTCTCTCTGCTCATATTATTTAGGAGTTTGTTGATTTTGGATAACAGCAACTGGATTGACTGTAGGCCTCCTTCAACAGCTCTTTCCAGTTATATTGAAAATTAGCTAAATCTGGTACAATTCATTAAATGGAAATATTTGTTAAATATTTTACATGGTCTCTAAATCAATCAATCAATCAATAAAATAAATTGCTGACATTTTACATTAAGGTTCAGTTCATTAGCATTAGTTGATATATTAGGTATCACAAACTAACAACGGACAATACTTTTACAGAAATTATTATCTTATACAGAATTTATTATCTAAGTTAACGTTAATTTATATTTATACTATAATTTGTTATAATTGTTAATATGTGCATTCATAATACAATAAAGATAATTTACACAACATGAAATGTTAAAATAGAAATGCATAAATCAAATAACACATGTTATAAATACTGTAAAATAATTTTTATTTATGATAACTACTGCAATAAATAATGTTTATATTTACTACTAATATTACTATACAATACCACTATTACTAGTTTTATGAACTGTTTAACATTTCAGTATTTTTAATTCAGTAAAAAGTGCCAAACCATATAAAATCTAGAACATAAATAAACAACAGAGATAAAGTAGATAGATAGATAGATAGATAGATAGATAGATAGATAGATAGATAGATAGATCTTTCAAATCACATGAGCCAATATTTTATTCACGATAGAACATAGATAACATAACAAAATATTTTAACTGAGAAATGTGTTGGAATTTGGTCCCATTCTTGCCTGATATAGGTTTCCAGCTGCTGAAGAGTTTGTGGTTGTCTTTGACGTATTTTTCGTTTAATGATGCGCCAAATGTTCTCTATAGGTGAAAGATCTGGACTGCAGGCAGGCCAATTCAGCACCCGGACTCTTCTACTACGAAGCCATGCTGTTGTAATAGCTGCAGTATGTGGTTTTACATTGTCCTGCTGAAACAGACGTCGTCTGGAGGAGAGCATATGTTGCTCTAAAAGCTTTATATACCTTTCAGCATTCATAGTGCCTTCCAAAACATGCAAGCTGCCCATACCGTATGCACTTATGCACCCCCATACCATCAGAGATGCTGGCTTTTGAACTGAACGCTGATAACACGCTGGAAGGTCTCCCTTCTCTTTAGCCCGGAGGACACAGCGTCCGTGATTTCCAACAAGAATGTCAAATTTGGACTCATCTGACCATAGAACACTTTTCCACTTTGAAACAGTCCATTTTAAATGAGGCTTGGCCCAAAGGACATGATGGTGCTTCTGGACCATGTTCACATATGGCCTCCTTTTTGCATGATAGAGCTTTAGTTGGCATCTGCAGATGGCACGGCGGATTGTGTTTACCGACAGTGGTTTCTGGAAGTATTTCTGGGCCCATTTAGTAATGTCAATGACAGAATCATGCTGATGAGTGATGCAGTGTTGTCTGAGTTCCCGAAGACCACGGGCATCCAACAAAGGTCATCGGCCTAGTCCCTTACGCACAGAGATTTCTCCAGTTTCTCTGAATCTGATGTTATACACTGTAGATAATGAGATTTGCAAAGCCTTTGCAATTTGACGTTGAGGAACGATGTTTTTAAAGTATTCCACAATCTTTTTACGCACTCTTTCACAGATTGGAGAGCTCTGCCTCTCTAAGACATCCCTTTTATAGATAATCATGTTACAGACCTGATGTCAAATAACTTATAACTAATAAATTAGTTGCTAGATAGTTGCTAGATGTTCTCCCAGCTGAATCTTTTCAAAATGTCTTGCTTTTTCAGCCCTTTTTCTTGCTTTTTGAGACCTGTAGCAGGCATCAAATTTGAAATGAGCTCATTTAGTGGATAAAAGTGTAAAATTTCTCCGTTTAAACATTTGTTATGTTCTCTATGTTCTGTTGTGAATAAAATATTGGCTCATGTGATTTGAAAGTCTTTTAGTTTTCATTTTATTCAGATTTAAAAAATGTCCCAACATTTACGGAATTCGGGTTGTAGATAGACAGACATACAGACACACAGACAGACAGACAGACAGATAGATAGATAGATAGATAGATAGATAGATAGATAGATAGATGATATATTTTTTACAAATATTTTAATATACATAATGTGTATTAAACATGATATATGCACTGTGAGAATTAAGTTTGGTCATCCTCTCAAAGCTCCACATCTGTACCATAATGGAAACACATCAGACAGCTTCTCATGGGAGTAAAGGTCAAATAAGGTCAAGCTCTCAGAGAGCTACATATTTCTAGGCAAGAATTTGTTTACACATTTGAAAACGCTATAGATATCCTACATATTGATATATTGAATGTAGTACAGTGTCTATATTGTATGCTGTATGTAATTTATCATGAATAACCGGTTGAAAAAAAGGTAACTGTAGTTTTATTTATGGAAATACCTACGAAGGCAAATTCCTTGTAACTGTAACTTACTCGGCCAATAAAAATGAATTCAGATTCTGTATTTATAAAGAATTAGCATTGCTCTGCTCAAGCTGTTTCTTCACTGGTTTCATGATAGTAAAAAGGTAATATATTTAAAATACATTTATTTCATACTAAGTATACTTCAAATCTATTAACATATTTACTGACAGATAACTCGAGACTTACTAACATAAAAATTATAATGAAACTTTATTTGGAATGCTACTTGTGCACAATGCACATTTCCTAATATTAAGCCTAAAATGTGTTTTAACTATTGATGAAGATTGTATGATCTTTGAATAATATCTGTCTTTAAATGCAAGATATTTAAAGTGTACCTATTTACAATAGTTCAACTACAAATACTTGATCAAATACTTAAGTATGTCTTTAGTTGGACTACTTCCACACAATTAAAGTGCATTAAGTCCAAAATTAGTTGTTCCAATTTAGCAGACTTTAAGTATACCAGTTTAGTATACCAAAAGTACAATTGCAGGGTATTTTTATTAAGCACATAAATAAGTAAATGTATTTGTAGTATACTTAAAATGAAATAAATGGATTTTAAACACATTTTAGTATATTTATTTTTCACTAGGGAACACAAGCACATATTATGTAAGCAGATGCAGGCGTGCTGCCAAGGGAGTCAACAATCAATATCAGACGACATTGCATTCCAAGGTTCACGTCTTTTGAATATCACTCAATCTATTTTAATATGCTTATCAGACATCCGCTATTGCTCAGGAAGTGGTGGCTGATCAGAATAATGCAATTTGTCATACTGATAAGAGATTTTTTGTTTTTGTTTGCATTTATTTTTATTTTGACGGTATAATAAAATATTTGCACTCCCTACAATGATGGATATGACCAGCCCTGAGTAGAGAAAAGTTTATGCATTCAAACTGTGACAGAGTAACAACAACATAAAAGTCCTCTTACCTTGACATAGAATCTTAACGTGCTGAGCAGAACACATGAAACACAGTCATTTACATCAATAGTGGGTTAAGTAGCTGGAGAGACACTGACAGACAAGACACACACACACACACACACACACACACACTTGTAAACATTAGATGCTGCTTTACGGTACAACAAAACATGCTATGACACATTTAGTGTGTTTTCTGAGGTTATGTGTCAGTTTGATGAATTTATAAACAAGAATGTCTCATCTGAAATGTGTTCTTTGTTAACTCACAAGCTTACTCATCTCTTTGGGCTATGATTAGGGTTTGATTAAATATTCTAATTTAAGGTAATAATTAAAAATATAATAAAGAAAAAACAAATAAAGAATTTTTTTATATAAATAATAGAAAATATACATAAAAAATGTATTTTTACCTTTATTTTTTCCAAGCTGCTCCATCAGTTCCAAAACTGGCTTTAAGAGATCCGTCCTGACTCTTGGTCATAACAGAGTGCCTGGTGCTTTTCCTCTACACCCCTCTTATACCTCTCAGATAGTCCTACAACTACGCCAGGGACCCACAATGGGGGCTGCACCGCGGGGGCCGGATACATCCATGGTCATGGGAGCAAAAAGTGGGGGTGAGAGAGAGGCAAAAAAAG
The DNA here is from genome assembly GCA_021397915.2 of Tor tambroides. Taxonomy (NCBI): domain Eukaryota; kingdom Metazoa; phylum Chordata; class Actinopteri; order Cypriniformes; family Cyprinidae; genus Tor; species Tor tambroides. Next base: position 3,623 of record JAFVLL020009763.1, on the reverse strand, counting down.
ACCCTTGAGGGCAGAGAGATTTTCCCATCATTTATCTGGTCACCTTTTTCTCTTAAACATGAAAAACATGTTCAGTTCTTCTTTTTCTACATGCTTATAAACAACATTTCTTCAATGGATTGTTCCGTAAAAAGCCTGCACATTAGCATAAAACACATTACCTGATTATCCTAGCTTCGAGCACATAACAAAAAAAGGTACAGGCTGGTAGTGCGACAGCACGGACATTTGCATGATTTATTCTGACGGCTCTATATTAATGCATATCATCAGGGCGAGCCTGGTATTAAACCTGTGAAATGAATAGCAAAAGACAAACAAATGGCCTTCTGTGAATATTAAAGCAAGCTCACAATCAATAGCCTAATGATATTGCATTCAGCCACTTTCATAAAGCAGCAGGGAAATATATTGGACATTATGTTGATGTCCATGGTGAAGGAGACTAAGCAGGAGAAGAGGGATTTACTGATGTCACATGCTACAGACAGAATCAAATAAGGTACAAAAATAAATGACATTTCAATGTATCTGTACAGCGCTTTTCACAATACATACTGTTCCAAAGCACTCATAAAGCCATAGACATTTTTCAGATAGTTTCCAAGAGCGAGTTTAAAAATCACATACTTTTTTTTTTTTTTTGTACAAACTGACTGCTATTAGTCTATCCCTCATTTTTTGAGGCCCCTGGGAACTCTAGTCCCTCCTGCCTGTTTTACTCCCAAGGATAAATCCAACTCCTTCATTCTTGTAGTATTCAGCTTATTCTTTCGCCTCTTCCCTTAAACCATCTAGTTTTTATAGCACAAAAGGTCTTGCGCACACAAAAAAACTTGCGATGTCATGGCTAAAAGTAATTTAATTGTGAGAGAGTCCCTTTAAAATAGGAATTCTCAACGTGATCTGGTCATACCAATCTGATCCGCTTATAACGTAGCTATTTTGTACCAGAAATGTTCCTTTGCAGTTGCATGGAACTTGTTTTTACATTTAGCGCATATGGAGACCTTTCAATTAATCTATGTATTTGGACAAAAATGAATACTAGAAGGAAGTAGAGGCAGCTCTAACAGGCCAAAGACAGTATATCGTTAAGAACACATAACATAGAATTTGATTTTGTCTGCAAAAAGACAATAATATGGTCACTTTTTCCACAAACAGACTGGCCAGAGACAGAGAGTGTGGAGCATAAGTCTTGTAGTAAATGGATTACGTGTTGCTGCATCAATAGGAGGCTAATTCAATACACCCATGTGCTCAAAAGTTAATGTTGCCTTCAGGGAGCAATGTGGATGCTGATGTCTGCAGTTCCCCTGCCCTTATTAAGGATATTTGTTCCACCTGTTTGTTTGGGTGAATGTTAAAGACCACATCCATATTTTTAATCAAAATTCTATTAATATCAAATATTGGACTGAATGTACATTTATTCCGCTTATTACACAACTAATCACCAAATAAATAGCCGATTGGCAATAAATACTTAATCTTACCTATACATTTTCCTAACGTTTCAGCTAAGAAAACATTGCAATGTACAAAACACGAAGTCATGTTTAATTCAAACGATAACTGAGATGCACACAACTTGATTATATCACGGTAAATTTAACGCAGTGCTTTTCTTGTTGCTGTGCCGACTGTTTTGTAAAACGCAATGGACAGAAACACGGGGAAAAAAACAGTAAGTTTGCTTGAAGATATGAAAGTATTCAAGTAGCCTACCATAGCTTTCCAGAGCCGTGTAATAATGCCGCCTTCTCCTCATTTGGTAATTTTACATGAAGTATTTAAAGTAAGCGTTAAGTAGGCTATGACTGAATGCAAGAAAACACTGTGGTTTTGAGTTTTTTATAATGATGTATAACAGTCCAAATCTCACAGCTCTGATTCCCATGCAGCTGTACCCCAGAGAGCGCTAGAATTTGTCCACACCTAAATCAACATGGCCATCTTGAGGCCAAGCAAAAACCAAACACCAAAAAATCCTCAGGGACTTTTTAAGTTTGTTTGCATAGATATTTTAGATTTTCCTGTTGTCTCCCAAAAACACATTTGTCCTCCTGACGGTGCTAATTAAACAAATATGTACAATATTTTACATGGTGTATGTTGAATTTTGAAGCTAAACTCCTGTAAGGCAGTGTAATGAGAATTAGAAGTCGAACCAACCAGAGGCAAAAAAACAGCCTGCTTTTAGCTGAATTAAAATGCATCATTTATTTTTCCTTCTATATAAAATATAGAAACTACTTAAGTTTACCTCATTGTCGGGAAGTGAATGTGGGTATTACATGCCCAGGACATTTATAACATGAGTCAGTCTGGGAGTCCTAACCTTTGCCCTCCGCTGCCACTGCTGATGTGAGTCACATAGCCTACATGAGAAAAACATCCTACATAACACCGCTGTGTACCATTCGCCTCATTTTAGGACTGTCACTGTGAAACAGGGACATAGTGGTTCTCAAGGGTACGCAATGTAAAGTCTAATGCATGACTCGCCTACTCTGCATTATCTAGGCCTGCTCATTGTTTTGGCTACTGCTCACGTGTATTCCCATCATGCAGTCTGCAGCCACTGTAGCCAACTCAAACACGAGTTTGATATCGCCGGGTGCTCTTCACTCGACACCTACTGAGGGATTCTGATGAAAAGCAGAGCCTCACCGCCCAGAATATCTCCTACAGTCGCTCACTGAGGGCATGAGACAATATTACACACACATAAAATGCTAAATACATCATGAGTAGTCATGATGATACTTGCAAACATATAAATATCCACCACTAATGGTTTTAGGTGCCTTAATAAAAACGTTGCCTCAGTAAAAACGTTACTGAAATGTTGCTCTTTTATAGTTTGTGAATGAAGGTCAGTTGTATAATTAAATTTCAGTTAATATCAGTTTTGCTTCAGGTTTTTCACTTCTATGTCCACAGAAGAAATAAAAAATAGATCCAAATGTGTGATGTATAATTTACAAGTTTACATTTAAAACTCTAATAACTCTATAGGATATGTACAGTATGATTAGGTCATAGGAGAAAAACTGAGAAGCAGGAAATTTAAAGGGACAGTTCATCCAAAAATGAAGTGTCATCATTTACTCACCCTTGGGTTATTCCAACCCTGTATGAGTTTCTTTTAAAACTGTTTGGTTATACATATTCTTCAAAATGTCTTCTTTTGTGTTCAGCAGAAGAAAGAAAAACATAAAGGGGAGTAAATGATGACAGACCTTTCATTTTTGGTAAACTAAGGCCCGGTTTAACAAACGGGGCTTAGCTTAAGCCAGGACTAGGCCTTAGTTAAATTAAGATATTTAAGCAACTTTTACAAAAAGAAAACATTAAGGTGTGCATCTTGACACAGAACAATGACATTGCCATATTTTAAGATATGTCAGAGCAAAATATTTTCAGTTGAGACAGCTCAAACATGCATTTTAGTCTGGGACTAGCTTAAGCCGTGTCTGTGAAACCGGGGGTATATCTTTAAGCAAACATTTCCTTTAATTGTCTATTTATTTCATTGGTGTCTTGCATATATAATATATATATATATATATATATATATATATATATATATACAGGTGCATCTCAATAAATTAGAA